>JARUHE010209774.1:0-13435 GCA_031471125.1 Archaeomysis grebnitzkii | reverse complement strand
CTTGTTCAAACATGGTTTGAACAACTTGTTCAAACATTATGTGAACATTTTGTTCACATATGATTTGAACAACTTGTTCAAACATGATTTGAACAACTTGTTCAAACATTATGTGAACAACTTGTTCAAACATGATTTGAACAACTTGTTCAAACATGATTTGAACAACTTGTTCAAACATGGTTTGAACAACTTGTTCAAACATGATGTGAAAAACTTGTTCAAACATGATGTGAACAACTTGTTCAAACATGATGTGAACATTTTGTTCAAACATGATTTGAACAACTTGTTCAAACATGGTTTGAACAACTTGTTCAAACATGATGTGAACAACTTTTTCAAACATGATTTGAACAACTTGTGCAAACATGATATGAATAACTTGTTCAAACATGGTTTGAACAACTTGTTCAAACATTATGTGAACATTTTGTTCACATATGATTTGAACAACTTGTATAAACATGATTTGAACAACTTGCTCAAAAATGGTTTGAACAACTTGCTCAAAAATGGTTTGAACAACTTGTTCAAACATGATGTGAACAACTTGTTTAAACATAGTATGAACAACTTGTTCAAACATGATGTGAAAAAAAATTCAAACATGATGTGAACAACCTGTTCAAACATTATGTGAACATTTTGTTCGAACATGATTTGAACAACTTGTTCAAACATGATTTGAACAACTTGTTCAAACAAGATTTGCACAACTTGTTCAAATATATTTTGAACAAGTTGTTCAAACTTAAGTTGAAAAGCGTGGTTTTTAACAAGTTGTTCGAACATATGAACAACTTAATCAAGCATGTTTCGAACAACTTCTTCAAACATGATTTGAGCAACTAGTTCGTTCAAACATGTTTTGAGCATCTTAACAAATTCTTCATATTGTGTTTGCACAACTTGTTCAAAACATGTGAGTTGCTCAAAAATGTTTTAACAAGTTGTTCAAACGTGTTTTGAACAGCTTGTTCAAAGATAATTTGAACAATTTGTTGAAATGTGATTTGAACAACTCGTTCAACCATGTTTTAAATAAGTTGTTCGAACATAATTTGAACAACTTCTTCAAAACATGATTTGAACAACTTGTTCAAACATATTTTGAACAACGCGTTCAAAGGTCAAAAGAGATGTGAGAACTGGAATGCATCAACAGCTCAATTACAATTGTTCACTTTTTTACATAGCCGAACTTAAGACATACATTCACTCAAATCGTTCAGGCACTGAACCCCCACCCCTCTCCCCCATTCCCCCATCCATCCCACCCCCAGAAACAAACCTAACGTACCCCAATAAACAGGGTCGTTTTGGTTGTATTTACGAACTTGTAAAAAACTTTAATTGAGGATTTGTAAAGAACTTTATAAATTCATTCGCCAAACCTTAAACAAACCTAGAACTAATCTAACAAACTTGATACGAACGTTTGTTATACGATACATACGTGTGGGGTTAGTATAGTAGTTGGGGTTATTTATAGGTTTGATGAAACATCTTATAACATTATTTAAAACAATCCCACTTTTTAGGCTTGTTTGAATATCATTTTTGTAGGCCTAAGCAAATGTATTTTTCTCTCACGGAAACTATTCTTACGTACTTGAAGTAAATTTACAAATGTCAGTTGTATATAATTTACAGCACAAAATTATTCATAATTTGATGTTAAAACTTAATGTCAAAGTTGTATGCAATGTAGAATACGTGCAAACACAAAGAGACATCACTCTCTGGTGAACACTAGTTTATGACTTTGCAGACATTAATGTGAAGGAAATTTTTAAACTGCTGCCCTCAGCCGTCCAGGGTTCGCTCTTCAAACCACATGAACAATGGAATTAATGCCCGAAAAGTCATAAACCAGTGTTCACCAGAGAGTGGTTTATCAGTATTAGTTATTATATTTTTGTATGTTCCAACTTTCAATAAGCTTATTATAAATTTTTTCTATTTTACATGCTTACAGAAACCGATATGGGTGAGTATTGCTCGATTATCCTAAATGTGTGGTGACTGAATGAATTACCTTATTTCAGTAGGTGTTTTATTTTTCCTTTGTGAGCACCATTAATTGTTTTTGCAATTTGTTTTCACCATTTTGGATGATTGGCGTAGTTAGCTAAAGCCAAATGTTGTATTTTTGCATTGATTTTTTTACACTGCCTCTCATTAGTCATTGAATGTTTTACTTCGGTGCAATTATAAAAGTTATGCAAAGTGGAAAAGCCTCTGCATAAAATCATAAATTGCTTTTAAACTGATTATAAACGTTTCCATTAAATATTTTTTAAGATAACCCATGAAAATACTGTATTGAAAATGATATTTTACATTTCAATATACAGACCTCGGTATAATTACACTTCAGATCTCGTAATCGAATCTGCAACCCTTAAGAAAAAGTACTGAAATTTTAGGGAAATTTATTAATTTTTAGTTTACGCATGGCAATTCACAGTTCACTAGAAACCAAGTACGTGTTAACATTAGAGGATCTTGATTTATTACGTGAAAGTGATAGCATCACTTTCCTAGCCTATTTAGAACATTAAAAACGAATTAACTCGAAAATAACGTTTCCGACGTGTGACCAATTGTGTAGTTTCAATGAAAATAAATTACAGTTGACATGTGCAAGAACAGTGAATTACTCGCGCAATTTCACGGATCCGACAACCGGTGCAAAAACCAAGTTGGTTGAACATTTCATCTAGTACTTTTGGAGAAGTTTGAACATAGCTAATACACCGAAAACCATTTTAGGAGCAAAGTTAGGTTAGTTGTGGTCACGGTAATGCTAAATTATGCTTAAATACTTCTGAAATAATGCTAATAGTTCGTATTGCCAGCCCAATTTATCGTACGCCGTATCACGATTTGTCCGTTCATATCAACTTTAGGTTTTTTATTGGGTTCAACTCCCACCTCTATCTACCAGTTAGCCTTGCTTATAGACTGACTTTTTTTTCCTTGGTTCCGGTCCCCAAAAAAGAAAAGATAAAGCTAAACTTTCTTTAAATACTACATTTTTCGTACAGCGTTTGACGCAACATACCAGTTGTGTTCAACTTTCACCCATTACAGGTTATAACTTATTTAGTTTCGTTTTTTCAAACCATAACTACATGGTTTTAAGGTTAGTTCATATTTATATATTTGTTAAGTTAGATTAGGTAAGGTAATGTTTCGACCTGTAATGTAACTGTCGAACAACAGACATCGTGAGTTGCGGCCAGCTTGATTACCCTTTGGGTTAATCTTAACGTTCATGCAATTTTACAATAGTTTTTTTTTTGCAAAAAAAAACATTTATTATAATTGTAATATGCCCATTAAGCTACAAATTATTTAAATAAATATAAAGTTAAAATAAATATAGCCTTTTACATATTGCAAATCTAAATCGTACACGCGCCAATATTTGTTGTAATGGTCCTCTTATTTGTATATGTCAACTCTGTATTATTGGGTTAAGTAAGGTTAGGTGAGTTTCTGTAGGTATTCTAATACTTTAGAAAGAAAACCATATTCAATTTTTTTTTAAATTTGTAAGCAGTTGCATTACACGCTGCCAAGTTGTGAATTACAAATGTCGTACATTTGTGTGCCCGGTGTAAAGATTGACTCAACTTTGACCTAAATTTTGTAGAAATTAAAATGTATTGTTTCATCGTTAAATTAGGTTCAGTAAGATTAATGTACAGACCAAATTATGTTATCAAACGCAGAAAAGTCGAATCGCTCGGATGGAAAATTTCTAGGAACCATCTTTGGGATTACTTTCTTAAAACAAATGTTTTCATGAAACTTATAATGCGTCGCAGTTCTTCATCTTGCGATAATCCGTTTTGTAACGCTAATCATTGTTTTTCTAGAACTGGTTCAACCTAAAAATTCAAACATTTTATCGTAAAAGACTTAATTTTACAAAATATTTTTATAAGCCAAAGTTACGATGCTTAGCTCTTAGCCTTTTCACCAATGGTACATCGCCGTGTAATTAAGAAAAGTGTTTAACTTTACTCAACTTTGCTCCATTATATAACTTTAACAATTCTATCCTTTGTTTTAAATGGGTGTATCAGATGGCTATCTATTAAAGTAGTTAAAGGTTTTCAAACCAGGCTCATTTTTTCGGGCGTGCCAGAGGTTCATCTCTATTAAAGTGTTCATACGCTGTCGTCTCCGTAGTAGTTGTATCCAAGCTATTAGAGTAAAACATGAATTTTTTGTCCTACAGTTTTCGTTATCACGTGTGCATTACAAAACCATTCGCCATCTATACCGCCATTCAATTTCAATAAAATTGGCAGATTAATAATTTTTTTGTCCTGCTGAAAACTATTTCACCATCGGTTTAATCCAGTTATTAGACATGTTTATTTTAATTTAATTTTGCTTTAAGTTTGGATAGTAAGTTGCAAATTGAATATGGGTTGATGGGAAATTTTCTTCAATGATCAAATTACAAACTAATTTTTCATTAAGGTGTAAAAACCATTGATCTAAATAGTCTTTGGTATTTCATTAGAAAGCAAACGGTTTCTCCGGACAAATTATTTTTGGTTGCATCTTACATTTGATTTGTACCGAATTTGTATTAAATTCATTTAATGTCCTTCATACTTGTCAATACTTGCATATTCATATATACTATAATATTAATTTATATTGAATTAAAACCATTTTATTTTTTCAACAGGGTCGACTGGGAATGTATTGGAGTTTAATTTTAAGGATTGCGATGAACCACCGTGCGTAGTTGTTCGTCCTGATACGTACTACATAAACATCACTTTTCATGCCAGTAAGTGAAAGAAAAATTTAGATTTTTTACAACTTTGCTATGGTCTCACATTTCTCCTTTTAATGCTTTAATAGTTTTGAAAGTGTAGGTACGAAGTCAATGACTATAAATGATGGTCTTTAAATAAAGAACTTCCAGCCACATTTACTCGATCCTAGTTGTCTATTTGGACCGCGATCGGGCTACATAACTGGCCGGTGACAGAGTTCGACCAGATCTTCTCGATATGGAGTTGGTAATCTCAATCGTGTAACGTTTGATGTGATCTAATAAATTGTATAGTTACTTTCAACAACCTGATTGCAGTTCCTGGCATCCACCTAGGGTTGTTCTAGAACAAACTTTACTTAAACGTTGGATTAAAAAATTCCTTAATTTGTTAGTTTGCAAAATATGATGAATGCAATTTTGTTTCTTAAATTTTACTTTTTTCAAAAACAATTTTACATGAAATTTACTTAAATGAAAATAAAGATCATAGCATTCTAAACTTGTGCTAATGTTTTTTTCTGTGAACTAGATATTTATTTAGTATCTACCTTTTTAATCACACTGACACTACACTGCTTGATATAACTTAATTTCTTAATAGTTATTCTACCATTCAAAAAGTAAAACAACCATGCTATTTTAAATAGAATTTGAATATACAGACTTCGCATTTACTCGTAATTGTTGATTTCAATATATTGTTTGATACTGTATTATTTCATTTTATTACTTTCTATCTATATTTTTCATAAAATTAATTTTCTTATTTTGGGGTTGTTTAACACAAATGGATTGGAAACCGTGTACATATCAATTAAATGGCTTCGTTGGAAAAATATTGCTTTTTAATTTTTTAGGGGTATGCGTGTTTAACCTTTGTACACATTTTATTTGCTTCTGTTTGAGAGTCCAAATAAGTATTTTCATTGTTGTATAATGCAATTTTATAATATTACAGCTTTTTACTTTATTTTGATGTTTTGTGAACATGTTTTTTAATTTGATATTTTGCTAATTCATGAAATTCTTGTTCTCAGGTCATTCCTCCGAATCGCTGAAGACGAGGCTGCTAGTTTCTTTGGGTGACGGGTTCCAGGTGGAATGGCCAGCACCTGAGGCGTGTCCTTTGGTGGAGGAGGGATGTCCTATCGTCGCCCACCAGATCTACCACTACAGCCTCGCCATGCCAGTTCTCGCCTCTTATCCTGAGGTGAACTTTTTCTCATTTTTAACGATTGGTAATAATTAAAATAATAATAATGGTGGTGATTATAACAAAGTTTCTTTGATTATTCTCTCTAGTCTTCATTAGAACGTTGATATTTATGACTCCTCCTCCACTTGCTTCTATCGCTCGCCATGTTATTCAGATCTTTCTCTCTCGTCCTTTGCAATATAATCTTTCCATCCTCTGTTGGGTGATCACTTCATTCCCCGTACTTCAATATCTAGTGCTCATCTTTTCAATTGTCAACATCTTTTGTGGTCTTTGTTATTGGAGCTATAACAAAAAGTAGTTTTATACAGCGAAGATTTAATTTTAATACTCTTCAGCACTTTGTTTATTTAGACATTGTTTTCCATATTTAATCCAATGGTATGTACTCTAAAGATAAGCAGTCTACATAACACTTCCTCCAAGCCGGGGTAAGCTTAACATGTCCATCCACAGAAGTCTTATCCACCCAGCCATGTTGAAATTTTGTTGCATTCACCTTCTTTATATTCTTTAGTATGTCTTTGTAAGATTATCTATTTCGGATTGGATGTAAATTTTAATTTTTAATGGATTTTATCTTTTCAACTGATTATAATTTTTTAAAGTAGCAAATCCTATTTGATTTATATAACATGGCCCTAAAATGTCTAAAAGGACCAACTTTACAGTTTTATTTTCGCCCAATAAGTGTTTAACTTTATTTCCTATTTGACTTTAAGTTCTAAACCATCGTATCTGATAGTAAATCAATTGTGCTTAGACTACATTGAATTATATGTTAAATTTAGTTTAATTTTAACTATAGTATGGATAACACCGAAGGTAGATTAAGGCTACCTCAAAAAATTTATTGTCGAGCGCTGGGCATTGGCCCGTTTATTTATATAATCAATCGATCCTAATTTATTGTCTAGTGATGAAACAAATTCGAGACGCAAGTTATACTATTCCGTAGTGGTTTATGGCGTCCATGTATTTTCTACATTCACCTAAACGTTAGTTCATTGTTTATGGATCGAATCACTTCGAATGTGCTTAATATCCATACAAGCAACTTCTACAAACAATTTGAGATTTTTATTTGTTAGTTGCTTTAGGGTTAAATTTTGGAACTGGCAATAGTTTTGTAAAACTTCGTATTGAAGAACTGTTAGTTTTTACTTATAGTTAAAATCCTTTTAAACTTGATACACAAAATATTTATAACTATTTTTTTAAAATTTAAATTTTGATTTATTGATTACTTCAAATATATATTTAAAACTAATGCCCATGAATTTATCTATTTTTGTGAAATAAACTTGTTTGCTTAATACATTTAAGTTGCTTTTTAATTTTATAAATGTAGCTACCTCACTAAATAGTCGCTCGATATTGAAACTGTCTGGTTTTTCAGGAATAACTAGTTAAAACTAATTTCATGTTTTCATTGTTTAATTTTATAATCTAAATTAAATCTTGCCTAATTCAAATTTTCAATTTTTTTTTCAACTTCTATAGGTCCTAAATGTGGCTTTTTAGGACCGCTAATCGATAGTGCTCAAACCGCCAATCAGTGATAAAATAAAAAATAAACATTCTAATTTATTTTATTTCTCAACTGTTAGAGATTTGGTCCAAATTTAATTGATAAAATAACCAAATAAAAACTAGTTTTGATTATTAATAGTTTTGCGGTCTTTCAAGGTTTGAAGTTTTGTTAAATTGCAAACATTTATTTCAAGGGAAACAATTTAAGTTATTTTAATTTAATAGCCAATATATAATCCAATGAAATGTAGTTTAAATATGTATTTTTGTTAAGTTAAAGCTCTACAGTATATAGGTTTTTCAGTCGTCTGCATTCGGAAACTGGTTGGTATTTCAGAGCTTTGTTTAAAGAGTTAGAACTTTAGTTCATGAAAGTTGCTTCTTTAACTTCCAGTTGATTGTCTGAAAAGAGATATTTACAGCGTCCTAGCCAAAAAAATGTTTATTTTGGAACTGTTTTATTTTGAGCAAAAACTTAGTTTTTTGTTCGAAGGCTTGCAGAAAAAATTTCTAAAGTTTTAAGACCACCTAACCAATACTACCAGGACCATTGTTTTTCATAATTCAAGTATTTAGCAAGTTATAACTAGATTTTTTTAGTCTCTTACGGATACCATATTACAATGGACGGGCACGATTCGGTCCGTAGTCGTCCAAATCTTAAGTGAACGCAAATAGGGAACTGGCAATAAACTCTTCTACAGTGCTTCCATATGCTATATGCTGACCACTTTACATTCAATGAAAAAATACTCCAACGTACACGCATATCTTGGAGTAACGTTTAAATTTATTTTGAAAAATAAATAAGCTTGATTGTTTTATATTCTGGTATGTTTGATAAGTGGAGAAACTATGCAAACTGAGTTGTAGCCATTTATGTTAATTTTGAGTTCCCAACTTATTACTGTTCATAATGGATACAAATGTAAATAGTAAGCTGTACAGGTAGTTCGGACTTTTCTTCTGGAGCAATTAATAACTTATAGGTGCAGCGCCGCGAGGTTCCTTGCATTCTATTTAATCAATCTCCCTTCTCGAAGCACTTGTAAGTGTGTAATTGGATTCTGTAACTGGTAACAAATGCAACTGTTCAAGTATACCAGTCATGTTACTAAACCTTTGACTTTGCTAATACAAACATGACTCTTAGACCATAGAAAAACTGTTTCAATAATATGTTAAGAGTTAAATCACAAATGCATGATGCTTATTAAGCAGTCTATGAGAATTTATCTTCTATAAAAGACCTTTGATTTCTTGTGGACGGTGGATGATTTGTGGACTTTGACAAAATTTTGCCATTTCTTCAAAATGATAAAAAATTATTTTTCAGAAAAACTTGTTTATATGAACATAAAGAACATAACAAATTAATCTACACTGGTGTCACTAAGGACTTTTTTACTTATTAAAACGTACATTATTAAGAAAGTTGCAATTCCTAGTTAACCTATTACTCGTTGAAGGCTTGGATAAAAGTTTATTTAAACCAAATAAAAAAACTAGGGATTCTAAGGTAAAATGCCTGAAGTTTATTTTTTTAAATAATAAACATTTTGATAGTTCTTAGATTAATCGAATTTTCATGTGAAGTTTTAGAGATTGGTTTATTGGAAACAAACGAAAGAAAGGTATTATAATAATACACAGCATTGCATTAAGAATTGAGTTTTATAAATTTTCTTAAAATACAATCCCAGTTTACGTGGCATTTACTCTTAATTGTTTCTATTGTACAGGTTTTATTTTTATTGGACACTTCTTATGGTCAAAGGTATTTTTTGGGTAAAACTATTGAAGTGGTCGCTAAATGTTCGTTTACAATCCAATGTACCACTCGTGTTAAGTATCTCTTCATGACAATATTTGTCGGTTTTCTATTTTGACTAAAGTATTTGACTGCGCAGAATTTCTGAATTTGAATTAATTTTTATATTTTTCTTGTATGTTATTTTTATAGCAAGCTGCGTATGCATAACTAGCCGTAGTCACCCCAAGGTCTTTATCGCCTCGGCACAGGATGCAGTTCTGTGTCTTTGTATATTCTCCTCTAAAACCTCGTGCACGACACTTGTGTGCAAGGGATGCCACAGGACAAAAACAACTGGCATGTGGCACTCCATTCTGCTGTGGCGTTGAAATAAAATCTTTTTTTTCATTTTGCATTTCTTGTTGAATAAAGACACTAGAAAATGATCTGATCAATGACTCTAAATAATTGCAACCCTAATTGACTTGAATTTTTAAACAATATTTTCACAATTTAAAGGTCAATGGCTTTTGTCTTGAACGCTTGTGTATCATCTATAATATTAAAATTTCATTTAATATAGGCTTGAGTATTGGGTTTAATATATGTATACCTTTTTTTATTTAAAATTATTACTTTTATCTAAATTTTATTTCATTTAATTAAAACTTTTTTAACGAATTTTTTCTTTTGGTTTTGTTTATACATAAATAGTCTTTAAGTGGTGCTTTGATTAAATGATGTTTTCTCACTTTGTAACGCCACTCTTGATTTTGATTTTTGATTCTTTTAGAGCTACGGATTGAATGGTCGTGAGACATTCAAACCATTAGATTCGTGGATTATATAATAAGTTTTACCTATATAGCGTCCCTCGGTAAGAATACTTTATAGTTTTAAACTTTTCTTTTTGAATAAAAGTTATAAATAATGGTTTTAGTTTAATATTTGGTCAACCATATGCATACCTCTAGTAATAATATTTGTATGGCTCGGGATGTTAAATACCAGATTATAACCATTTTCTATTGGTTTTAATTTTGTTTTCTTAAAATTTCGTTCTTTGCTTTCTGTAATTACTCTAGTGAATACCAGTCCTAATAAGTTATCATTTTAATTAAATTTTCAACCATTTTGTTCTAAAATAAAATTTCCATTTCAGATCAAAGTGATTTGTGCAACAATTCTTGAGGACGAGCAAGGTAACTGGCAGGCGTGTGTTAAGGTTCCGATTATCGTCGTCTAGAATCTAGATGATCAGTTTTTTTGCTGATGTGAATGTTCTTAAATGTTCAAAGATTTGTTTTCGTGATCTTTCTAAAAATTTCTTGATTTGGAAACCAATTCTGTAAATGTTATTGAATGTTAATATATCTCATGAATTTTGTTTTTATTAAATTCTTTAAGTTTTATTAAATCTTTACTATTCAATAATTTGTTTTCGTAATCCTAATGAACATTTGGCCGTGTATTTGTTTTAAAGTAGTAAGCAAGGAGTTATATTGGTGCTTAACGCAGTAATGCTCTTTTGTAAATTAATGCAAATATTTGTCCTTTTAGGAATTATTCTTAGATTTATAAAGTTTAATACTCCCGTTGGTTTTTTCTTATCAAAAATATTTTAAAGTTTTGTATTTTAAATAACTGCTAACCATACAACAACGAAATGAAAACTTGAAAGAAGTTTTAAAATAGCAGTCATAATGTTTATATTGTGGCATCATCTACTCTACTTCATTTGTCAACAGGCATTTTTTTCTACAATCTATTCATTTTTTCTAATAAACCAATGATAATCCTTACGTTAAACCTGTTCCATAAAAAAACAAACAAATCATAAGCAATATGTTAAACCTATTAAATGTGTTGGGAGTTTTCACTGATCATTGACTTGTGACATTCGCTTTGTTTTCCATGGCTAATAGACTAACACCAGCATAGACCTATTTCTATATTCGTTCTCGGCTAAAGATTCTTCAAAACGCCAACGATCTAATCCCATAACATAGTCGAAAAAATTTAGTCTACATTTATGATTTACGGATTTGAACGGTGACATGTTTTAGATTTGGTAATCTACCGAGCATTGGCTTCACAGACCATACTAAACTGAATGTCTTTGTGCGAAGTAATTGTAATAAAACGGACGCTCTATACTGCCTACTCGGCTCAAATATTTGGTTTACCTGAAGACAAAAGCTTCAAACATATTGTTCTGATTCACTAAGAGTGGTAACTAACTTGAGCTTTGAGCGTTAGGTTGAATTTGCTTGCACTGCAGCGGTTAGTATGGCGTCGTGAGGTAATAGTTACAGAATCTTATTGTTGTAAGAGTCCTGGGTGCAGTGCTGGGTGTGACGTCATGGGCTTCAACCCATTTTTCATCTACCTAGTCAATCCAAACCAAAAGTGATTGCCTTTCAGACAAAAGATTATAGCAACCTTTATGTGATGTAACTGATGGTTCTACACCTTGTATGTGTATCCTTAAACATAAAATTGGGATGTGCACTTATGAAGTGCTGATTAATTTGATTGCGCTGTTGAATTACTTGATAGTAGGTTAAACGGATTCGGATGAGACTTCACTTTGTGGAAACTGGTCTTGAAGGATACCAAAGGATATTATTACCTTGTAATTTCTGCAAAAAAACATGTTAAGAGTTTAATGAGGTTTGTAAGTTTTCATTTCTTGCACATGTTGTAAGTACATTAAATCTTGAATGTTTTAAAGCCTCGAAATATACAAATTTACTTATGTATTATGTAGTTGTTTTTTCATAAAATAAATAAACTGCATTATCTCGAACAAAATGCTTGCTACATTATTGAATTGGCTATTTCGTTAGAACTTGTTTTATTGTTTAACACTAAACTTTTATTGTCACAATGACAATTACAATTGTATTATTTTTAATGTATTTCTTTAGTTACAATTTTTTTTATTGTTTTTAATTTCCTTCTTAAATTATAATTGGATTTTATTTCAGAGTAATTTCAATTTTATTACATCAAACTCTCTATCTTTTCTTCAGCTGTAAAATCTATTACAAGGCATCCATAATATTTGAATTTAGGAATGTATGTATTTAAAAACATTTAAGAACTTTAAATTTAATGAATAATGATAGTATCTTAAATAAATTATGAGCTATGTTGTTAGTCATAAATTAGCCACCATGTCTCAGCGATGCTAGCAATGTTTTATTTGGTTACTATATTTATGTTTTGACATTTTAGGTAGTAAATGTACATTTATTTCGTAGCTTAGTCCATAGTCCTAACCTATTTTTTTAATAGAAATATAATTTTGTGATATGTAATAAACATCAGAATACAATAAAAATAAACCTCCGGAAAGTGTGAAAGAAGATTCTGAACGAAAGTTGATGGAATGTATACAAGCTTGCATGACCACGGGAAGTACGATAATTAAGTCATTTGCAACGCTCAGCTGTGTAAATACTAAATCTGGAAATATCTTAAAGGTCTACACAGTGTTAACTTTTTTCATTTAATGAGTTTTAGAGTTGTTTTGAATTTAAAAAAATGTTGTAAAAAGTTTTTCTACATTGATGTTTAACGTAAAACATTTTTATATTTAAATGTTGTAAAACTTTTTTCTACATTAATGTTTAACATAAAACATGTTTTTTTGTGTGGAGTTTTAATTAAAACAATTTAGAACGAAAATCGTTTAGATCTGGAGAACTTGAATTCTATATTGCAAATTGTTGCAAGTAATTCCAATATCTAGTTATTTTATTTTTAATGTTTTTTTTACTTTAAGAAAATGTATTTAATAAAATAATTCACTTATGGTTATAATGTTAATTTATTTTACTTTCACATCATTTATAAGATGAGTAATGTGTAATTAGTTTATTAATTAGATACGATCAACGTTTCAATGACTATGTCCTTCAAATCCTAACGTTAAATTATACACTTATGAATACATTTGAATGTAAGTTTACGGTATAAGCGTCAAATTCAGGTTCACTTTATATGATGTTAGCTGTGCCTTAATTTCCGGTATAAGTCCTTTCAAGTTTCTCAAACAAATGCTCTCCATCTCCCAGAGGGTTTTGAATTATTTGTATAACCAATATCATTTCCG
>JARUHE010209773.1:0-22383 GCA_031471125.1 Archaeomysis grebnitzkii | reverse complement strand
TTCTACCAGAATGCTCAACTTGTGTATAAGTGTCCCGTACAAAAACCTAGCACCAACAAGAATTAGCAGAAGACAGTTGGACATAAGATTAAAATTCCTAATATATTAAAGGTTATATTTACTATAATATTGTTTTTTTTCCAAAATCCCCACAGGGGCTACATATATTTCAATGCATTAAAGCTTTTTATAAAGCCATTTTCCATAACAAATTTCTCCTAACGTTGTCCGCTCCAACTAGAAATTGACCCAAAAAATAGTAGTGTCCTTTTTCTGCAATAAAAATTTAAAAACGAAAGTCCTCCTTAAAATAGAAAAATATTTTTAAGCTCCCTGGAACTGCTTATAAAATAAAGATTTTACAATAATTTTTGGCATTCTAGTTTAGCTCCTATTTCTTATTTGAAAAATTGGCAACTAAAAATTACCTTACACACAGGGTGCTCAAAACATTTTTCCATTTTAAAAAGGATGTTTGTTTTTTTATTGCAGAAAAAGTCCACTTAGTGCTAATTTTTGGGTTAAGCAGGACCAAAATACATTTTAAACATAAAAAGTAATTTTTTAGCACCATGCAGCTACACAATCTAAAAAGTACGCCAATCTAACCTAACTTTACCTATCCTAACCTACTTCAAAATACCCTACATCTCTTACCTTTTTTATTAAATGTTGCCAAAAAAGAAAACCAGAAACTAAACTGGAATAATGCCTAACTTTCTTTCGAAAGTCTTAAAAAAGCTACAGAACCTTACCTAACACAACTCTCATACATATAGTATAAATATACAAACAAGAGGAACTTTAAAAAATAATGCGGACACACAATTTCGATTTGCGATATACAGCATGTAATTTGACCAAAATTTATTTTTGGGAGGAGAAAATGCCTCCATCTAGGAGGACATTTATTGGTGTTTTGGGAGGAGTAATTGCAATAGAAAATTAAACTAGGAAAAATTATGTCAAATTGAAATAATGTGTCTAACTTAAACTAATAAACTTACATTGATATTTATCTGTATATAAATTCAATTCACTTGTTGCAACTAAATAAACATTATATTTAACAATTTTAAGTACATAATTTACATAAACTTCACTTATCCATTGCTAAGAATTGAATTTCACGAACCACAGCACATTTTCAACACTCGCCATTACAAAAAATATGTCGTATGGTGCTTTGTTTACATTTTTTAATCTCCTCCATGAAACTTGAAGACCTCATGTGACTTCTCCTGTCTCTTAATTATAACCATGAACATACTTCCGATTCATATTCACATTAATTGACCCCTTCATTGTTATCAATTGTACATCATAAACACAAATTTATGGCATAAACTTGCCTGAGAAGTTCCTAAATAAGCATAAATAAAAATAATTCAAGAAGGAATCAAGTTGCCAAAAGATGCATAAACAGTCTGGAGGAAGGGTAAATGACTTTTATGTTGGATTTTGGTTACTCTTGGTGGTAAACAAAATTTGGTTACCGAAAACAGTGTTCAGAATTTCGGATAATTTTGTAACTAGAAAAGTAATTTTTTCCTGAGTTTAGTACTTTGGAGGAATGACAGGAAAAAGTAGTTTCGACTGGTCGCCAAAATGAATTGTCTAATTACACGCTGACTAAATAATAACAAGAACAATAATAATTAAAAAGATAAATAGTAATTTAAATAAAATGAATTAATAACAATTAAGAACCAACTCTAATAATAAAAGCAATAATAAAAAATAAATAACCATAATAATTATAAAAATACATAACAATAAGGCTATTATAAGCTAATACAAATATAAAAAGTTAATGCCCTGAAACAGGTCCATTTCTGCAATAAAAAAGAAGAAATTTACTGTATGTGAAACTTTGAAAACTGACTCAGGCAGGGTATTACTATTTGATGACTTCTTGAACAATGACCCCATTAAGTTCCTTCTCTGTTCATTCCCTCTCATTGATTTCTACAAACCCAAAGAAGAAGAAAACGCTCTAATTTATAAATATGAAAAATCAATTTCATATTAGCCTTTGTTCTAGAGTTCATACATGGATGGCAATTTTTATTTTATAAATACATGCTATTTATATAATTAGTTCTTGGTTTTCATAGAAAAATAAGGGTAAATACTTGCTGTTAAATATTATGTAATGTAATTTTTTCTACATTTAGATTTTATATAGATTCCATGAATTTTAGTTGAAAATCAAAGAAAACATTTTCAAGCAATGCAGGTTATATTTTGTTTGAGAATTCACACATGGATGGCAATTCTTATTTTATAAATCTCTATAAATACATGTTATTTGTATAATTAGTGCTTGGTTTTTATTATAGAAAAATAATGGTAAATACTGGCAGTTCAATATTATGAAATATAAGTTGTTCTCCATTTAGTTTTTACAGAGATTCCATGAATTCTATTAAAGAAAAAAAAAATTATGATCAGGCAAGTAATTCTTATAATTTTAGTTTTTGTCAAGGGAGTGAAACGAAGTTAAGACATAGGTGTTACTTTTCGTTGTTGTCCAGACATTCAATTGAAAATATTCAAGTTTTTATTTTCTTAATAATTTGTTTGTTTTTTTAGTATTTTTGCATCAAGTTTTCAGAACTGAACAACCAGTATGCTTACAACATTATGCAATAGATTTTTTTAGATAAATTCAGGTTTTTTGTAAATTTAGGTTAAAATGAGGAAAAATAACTTGTAAAATATTTCACATTCAACAAAAGGTTCAAGTTTTTATTTTCTTGTTAACTTGTTTGTTTTTCAATATTTTTGCAGACAATTTTCAGAACTGAACAATTAATATGCTTACAATATAATGCAATAGATTTCTTTTTAGATAATTTTTGGTTTTTGTTATTTCAGTTTAAAATAACGAAAAATAACTTTTAAAAATTTTACATAAAAAAATGTTCAAGTTTTTATTTTCTTTATATTTTTGCCTCAAATTTTCAGAATTTAACAATAAGTATGCATGTATAAATACAATGTAATAGAAAAAATAAATTTTTGTCGAGTGAGTGAAACGAAGTTAAGACATAGGTGTTACTATTCTGTTTTCGTCGTCGTCGTCGTCCAGACATTCAACAAAAGGTTCCAGTTTTTATTTTCTTGACAACTTGTTTGTTTTTTTTTGTATTTTTGCATCAAATTTTCAGATCTGAACAATCAATATGCAATGGAATTCTTTTTATATAATTTTCACTTTTTTTCTTATTTTAGGTTAAAATGAGGATAAATAACTTAAAATATTTCACATTAAACAAAAGGTTCAAGTTTTTATTACCTTAATAACTTGTTTGTTTTTTAGTATTTTTGCATTAAATTTTCAGAACTGAACAATCAATGTGCTTACAATATAATGCAATGGAATTATTTTTTATATAATTTCATTTCTTTTAAGCCACATAG
The DNA here is from genome assembly GCA_031471125.1 of Archaeomysis grebnitzkii. Classification (NCBI taxonomy): domain Eukaryota; kingdom Metazoa; phylum Arthropoda; class Malacostraca; order Mysida; family Mysidae; genus Archaeomysis; species Archaeomysis grebnitzkii. The sequence goes on along the minus strand of JARUHE010209773.1, from coordinate 18,957 downwards.
CGGTTTAGGCATAACTAGTTTCTTACTTCTGCCACCCGAATTTTCTCAAGTTAATGACTTCTTTAACAGTTTGAATAAAATAGTAATTAAATGTGCTCAGGATAACATTTTCTCAATTTAGTGTTGTTTTTATAATTTTTATGTAAATAATTATTATTTAAAATCAACAATGTTCAGCACCACTGGGCTTCTTTCTAAATATGTTTACATTAATATTAATATCCATTTTAATAAAGGAGTCTTCATTAAATGCCAGATTTATATTGGGGAAAAAATAATATCGTCCTCAAAAAGAAATTAACTTGAGTTTTCTGACACTGTAAATCGGTTACATTTTCCATAGTTTGTTCTGTGAAGATACTATTATTTTGATAAAAAAAACATTATTTATTTGAGTTTCCTAAATTTCATAATTCAGAAGACCTTTTCAAATGTTGAGTTTTGTGAGGTACAATTTTTGTCACTATTGAAAAAAATATATATACCTTTCATATTAATAATATTTGTTTTGTTTTTACTACAATAGGCTACTATATTTTAGTTTATCTCAGAAATATAAATACATTTAACTATTGCAACTTCTTCCGAAGTAATTTTGAAAAAAAATGTCTAACCATAGTGCATTTGTTCTGCATGTTGTCCAAAAATAGATCATTTAAAAAATTTAGGACTTTTAATTTGTTTCTAGCCTTTTTTTTATTTTTTAAATGAGAACAATTTTGGCATACAGCCAAATAATATTTAAGAAGAGGTGATCATATTAATTTTTGTTTTTTTCTATTATGTAATTTAATTTCCATTCAAAAATTTGCTATATTACAATGTTATAAAAACAATTTTTATAGAAAATATTAATTACTATTGCAAAATAATTTTGAAATAGTTCAGTTAAAGGAATGCCACTAAAAGTAGTAAAAATGAGTGTCCAAAAAGTTAATCTGAAATAAAAGATTACATTACTAGCGAGTCTGTTATGAAATAACAGAAATCGGCTATTGTGATCGCCCTTTCGTAGTTCTGTAGGCGCCGTATGGCATGTACACCCTTCAATATTGATTTATACTTTTGTTTGAAGATTCACAACAAAGTTTGTTTAATATCAATTGCTTGTATGTGCATTCTGACCAATATGCACTAATTATTTTTCAATTTAATTAAACATTTTTGATATTAATGAAAACAGATTTTTTTCAACTCTAAAAAAAATTTTTGGAGCTCTACAACAAAATTGATTAACATTTATTTGTGTGGGTATTCTAATTAATAGGGACTGATTATTTTAAAATTTAATTGAATATTTTTTGTTTTAATGAAAAAACATATTGGAGAAAGTTGAACAGATTGGGTAACTTTACATAGGTATTTATTTTCAAAACTACTTGGCAAATAGTTGCAAAGTAGTGAAATATGGGGATGAATATGATCATCCTTGCTGAAAGTTATTAAAACAAAACATTAAAAACGTAGTTGTAACTTGTAATGGAAGATTATTTATCACTGATGTTTACAATTGACAGGCATACCAACTGTACTAGTTTTCCCACACCGCGAAATACAAATTTAGGTTAGGCTAATAGGTGTTTTTGGCCAGCGAAAACCATTTGAGGAGCAAAGTCGGGTTATGTTTTGTTTGGTGGGGCACGGTAATGCTAAAATGTGCCTAAATACTGGTTTATGGAGAAGCAAAAGAATAGCTTAAGTCTTGTTTGAAAATGTGACATCCTACAGTTGGTATGCCTGTCAGTTGGATGTACATATTTCTTTGACAAATGACTTATTTTATAGAGTAGTTTTTCTAAAACTTTCAAATGAATTTCACTCTGCAGTTTTCGTACAGTGTGTGATGAGAACTACTGGCTGTATTCAACTTTCAATAAATGTTTTTTGAACAAATTCATCTGTTATTTTGGTTTTACAGCAATAATTATTTAACAAATGCATTAGGAATGATTTATCTCAAATACAATTTTTTGTAAAACTGGAATTTATTGAAATAACTCCGTTTTATTGAACTGCCTTTAATACGTGAAAATCAGGTTAGGTTGTGCTTGGTAGGTTGCTATAGTGCCTATTGTTTATATTGACAGAACTAGAAGAACATAATGTTTCAATGGCATCTATTTTTGCCGGCAACAAGATCAAATATCCAACCATTGTCGTACATTGTCTACTATGTACTTCACCGTGCTTAAAAATAATAAGTCATAAGTTACTTGTTTTTATTCAGACAAGCTTTGGTGTGTAACCTGTCATACCTCTAGTTAATTTATACATTGACAAATTATTATTTCATTAAAGTAAAAATAATCCAATTTTTTGTAACAGGTCAGCTGCACTTGTTGTGTGAATGATAAGAATCAAAATGTTACATGTCCAGACCAACAAATGAAAGTTGACAAATCCCCAGTGGAAGAAAATGAAGTTCTCTGTGCTGGCCAGTTGACCGAAAAATCTTACTCCGATGCTGATTCATCTTCAACTGCCATGGTTGGTTTTTATTTCTTAAAATTTGTAATGTGCTAAAATGAGGATTTATAAAAACATTCTTTTCTTCTAATTTATACCTTTTCTATCATATCAGGATTGGGTGGCAAAACGCCCGAGAAACGAGGTTGAAGAACTTAGACTGGAAAACCAACAAGTGAAACAAAGACTTGCTACCTTGCAGAGGGAATTTACGAAGTAAGTTTCTAATGTCATCCGTTCTTACAGTTGGCAAATCAATGATAATCATCATTATATGGTGGCATCTGACTAAATATTGGTTTTTACTAATACAACTTTTTGATTTTGATAGTCTCCACCGATTTTTTTTATCTGTTGCTGTATTCTAATCCATTGCTTTGTTAGAAACATGATTATAACAAATGTAGAATAATTCATTTTACCCTGACATTTCGAGTGGAATACTTTTTCATTCAATCTAAAATTTTTCTTTTATTGCTCCTAGTGGTATGCTTTTATTTTAAGAATTAGCCTAAAATTAACATTGACTACACCATGCATTCCTGTCTTTTCAGTCTAGAGGATGTAAAGAAACCTCATAATATTAAAAGGTACAAGTTAGCTAAATGTTCAAATGTATATATTTCCCATAAAGAATTATCTTTAATCATTTTATTTTTTCATTGGTTGCCCTTTTTTTATTTACTTTTCAATTAAGTTAGGTATGGCAATATAGAAATTGATGTTTAATTATATTTATGTATTTCAATTTTATTTCTTATATGATTATTACTATAGATGTAGAATTATAATTTGAACTATTATGGTGCAGTTTTATGAATAAAAACATAGTATTTTCATTTGTTTGTTTATTACAAAACTATAATATTAATTCAGTGGTTTCTTGTTTTTCAATGTTGTGAAGCTGTGCATGTTTGAATTGTCTGCTTTCTATTAATCTTTTATTCATTTCGTTTCTGATAATTTTATTGTAGTGCATCAAATCTTTGATATTTTGAGTTAGCATGTAGTGAAGTCCAAGGTTTATTTGAATGAATGTTGCTTCTATTGCAGAATGATTTTTGTCGTAATACAAGATAAATTGGAGCTCTAGTGGTTTGTCTATTACATCAACTCGAAAAGTATTATTTTTTTACATTACTAAAGAATCAAAATTAAAATTAGTTGCTAAGTTTATCATTTCTTTTTCACAAACGTACAGAAGGAAACTTCATTAAACATATTTCAGCAAAATCAACAATCAAATTGTTAAGATTAAACCATCATCAGGCACCATGCCTGGCCATTGACCTTAATAATATAAATTCACTCATTTGTATTATTTTAATAGCATTCCAGAGCTGTTGAGATGAACTAAGTTTTAAAAATGATTCTACCATTAGACTTTATAAATGTTTCTTCATTCTGTGATGCTTCTTTCTTTAAATTGTTTAAATTCTCTAAAATATCTTAGTTAGGCGAAAAATAATGTGATTTTTAGAAAGTTTTTTTTCAAATCTAATGCAAGTCTTTTATTAAAATACATTTCTTCTAATATTGCTAATATTAAAAATGTTTTTTATAAAAAAGTGAATCATAATAGATAAATCTTTATCATACATATCCTAAGAAAATGTTTTATCACCTAGTATTAAACTAAATAATTTCAGGCTAGAAGATCAAGTGTCACAGTTGGTGGAACAAAACCAGGCTGAAAATGACTTTGACGAAGACGAAGCAAGGGCCAAAGACCACCAAAAGGACGTCTCAAAGTACGCGGAGATCATTGACGCATTGCAACAGGAGAACCACTCATTGAAGGAAGATTTGTCTGGCAAGGATCATCATAAGGTGAGTGAACTTCTTCACTGTTCCATCATCGAGGCTTTTTTTTTTTTTTTTTTCCAAAAAATATTATGGACCAAAGATATTTTCATATGCAATTAACAGGTTTTTAGCAACTATTTGCTTGTTTTTGAGTTTCAAAACTCATTTCAGTTCACTCCATTGTACTATCAATAAATAAATGATGTTTGAACTTTAACTAAAATAGAAATCAATAAAAAATATCAATCTGTATAAAATAATTTATATTTGAGTGAACAGTTCATAAATGATGTTTGAACTTTAACTAAAATAGAAATCAATAAATAATATTTATAAAAATATCAACCTGTGTAAAATAATTTATATTTGAGTGAACAGTTCATAATTGTATGTCAACTTATATTGTTACCCTATGATCTTTTTTTAAGGGAAAGCTGAATTTTATTAATTCTTTGATATTACTACGTCTCCTTTATCATGCTATTCTAAGGCTTATTATAATCTTTTTATCATCATTGACTACTCTCATTTATGTTTGATAGAAACTCCTACTCATTATGTAAGCTTAAGAAATACACATAACTTACTTGTATCAACTAACAAATTGATGTGAAAATATATTTGGGTAAATTCAATGTTTTAAAAATACATTCCCCCGAAGGCTTTATCGGACCGATGCAGCACACTGGAGGCAGCCAATCGCAGGTTGCAGACGGAAGCCCAAGCTCAGCGGCAACAATACGAACGATGCTTGGATCAGGTGGCAGCTCAAGTTGTTCAAGCTATTTTAGTGCAAAAGGTAACCAACATTTATATACTTGTGAAATGTGGAACAACAATTTGTCATTTGTAGATGTGGTGGTTGTAATTAAGATTTAACCTTTAGCCCCAATTAATTTTATTCCATTATCTAACAAATAGATTTCCTTAATTATTTTATCCTGCTGTATAGGTGTTTAAATCTTGTTTATCCTTGAGTAAACTAATGTGTCCTAAATAACTAGGATTATATTTTATGATTAAAGCATGTTTTCATAACCTCATTAATGTTGAACATCCTTAATACTAGATTTGGATCTGGTGTTTCTTCTCAATTCAATTTGTTAATGAGCTATGAATATCAAAGTTTATTTAATTATAATTGTTTATATTAAGTTTTCTACACCATATTTAAAACTTTTTTCAAGTTGAATGAAAAAACTGTTACTAGAGATTTCTAATTTTTTTTTTATATTTTATCGGTTAAATTCTTTGTGAGTTTGCTTGAAATGCTACAAAACAGTTTGTTTGATAATAACTCATCTCATTTGCAAAAAAATTGTATCATTTCATGTGAGCTCGTATGTCTCGTTAATATTAATTCAATAATATGGCGACAATTCTTGATTGGTTTTCCCTCCATTATCCGTGATTTATTATGATAGATATTAAAGAGTTTTATCCTAATGAACAAGACTTTATTATCAACATCACAATAACATATTTTTCAAAAAAGAAAATAAGAATAATGAAGTTCTAAAATTTGTTTTGTTATAAATGTACCATGTGAAAATATAACCTGATTTTCACAGTATGGAATTTTCAACAAAAAATAATTTGTAACTTCATTTTACTTTTCTATTTGAAAAATGTGCAATTATTGAGCTGTTGATGGTACAAGGCACATTTTCACCACTCTGTTCTGAGTGTGATCCATTCAATAGGGATTTGACATTCCTTTTAGTTGTATCTGTGATTCTCTTCATAGGATAGAATTGTATTGATGTTCTTCAAAAACGCCTTTTCAACAAATAAGAAGAAGTCTAGCCAGCCAGAGATAGTTAACACATTTTTTGCTTTAAGAGCTAAATCAATGTATCAGTCTTAATTTTAATTCCTTTTTACTTTTATTGTTTAAATAGATTTTACCACAGTTGTTTGTTCAAATGAAATTGCTTTTGCTATTTTTTCCACATTTATTATTTATTAAACCTAAATTGTTTTCTTTTACATTTGAGTTCTATCTATAATTAAGTTAAGTATTTTCAAAGAATAATAATACTAACAATAACTAATATTTAAATTTAATAATGGTGCATGTATAAGTATTTGAAGTAAATAAAAGTCTGCAATAACACTTTGACCCTCTACCACCTGAATTGTGTTCTCATTCTACAAATATTTTTCATATTGGATTTTTTTGTTTCCTGTGAGTGACATGATGGTAGAGGGTTAAAAACACATGTGCTAACAAACAAGGCAGTCCTGACGTTAATGCATGTCATTTATTTACTAAAAATGATGAATTAACAAAATTTTTGTCATGCAGTTACCTGGACCTGCAGGGACGATTAAATCCGAGGTAAGTCCATAGTGATCTGAATTTTATATCGAATGTCTCATTTTTTCTTTTGAAAGAATAAATCTTGAAGTCTTGTTTGAAAGAATGGACGAATTTGATAGTTTTTAATTCGGAGGTTAAATTTGAAAAAATCAAATTTTTAATGTAGGCCAAATATATTTTTAATTTTTAGATTTTCTTGGGTCTTCTTTTTATTCATAAGATCATTCTTTGTTTTGATTTCGGTTCTTATTTAACAATCAAAAATATTTCAGGCTCAACAAGAACAGTGTGAAAGGTTAGCTCGTCAAGTGGAAGATTTAAGAAGACAAAACGTTGCCTTAACTTCGCTCATTACATCAAGATGTGGTGTTGGAGAACCTTGTTTTACTCATCCCCGCAGAACCTTACATCACGTTCACCTACAGTCCCAAACCACCGTTCGAAGCCTTCCAACAACGCTCAAACAACCTCATGTGAATAAATTTAGTTTATGAAGCTTTTTGACACTCAAATTAACATTTTTTTTAAATTTAATATGACAACCCTGAAAAAAAATCAATAAAATTTAATGTTTCAAAGTTAAAATTGTCTAAAGTTTTTCTTTATACATGATTTATAAACAGAATTAACATTAAATATCTTTTGCATTGCAGAGAGATTGCAAAAAACTTGATGAAGACTTTGCAGCCAGTGGATCTACAAGTTCTATTTGGGCCCAGAGTGATGGATACAGAAATGAAGTCTCGCCCTCCACAGCTGGCCACAGCAACCCACAAGAAAGGACGAGCTCATCTGCCTGTTGGTACGACATCATCAAGTCGTTAAATCAACAGGAGCCGCTATCGAACATTCCTCACAACTTATCCTCCGATTCGTCTTCCATCGATGTGGAGGATCACATGGTCTCCCATCAGAGGGAGGAGGACACATGCAGCAGCACCAGCAGCAGTGGAGATAGCTCGAGTCCTCCCCTGCACCACCAATTGATGTATTCGCTGCAGCCTCAAAAATCGTATTCTGCGGGTGAAGGTCCCTCGAGTTGTGACATCGGCGACAATAGGCTCAACCTGACTGGTGCTACTTCCCGTCTCTCCGGCATTCCGACGAAGAGGTCTTTCGCCTCTGGTATTATGGAGGAAGAATGTCCGGGCAATATGATGGCTTCTGGTATGGGACGTGTTGACATTCTTCCTGCAATTGACGAATCTTCCTTCTGTAACACAGATGGTAGTCGATTAAGTGTGTTTGGCAATGACAACAAATCCAATGCAGATTATAGTAATAGTTTTTTACGTATATCTAAAGATATTTCTCTTAGTTCTACTTCCAACACAAATGCAATATGCTTGAGTAATGTGAATCAAAGTGACTTGAAATTACAAGGATCTGATTTAGTAATTGATTCAAAACATTTTAAAACTGAATCACATATTGGTGTTAGTCTCCTTCTTGAAAATGGTTCATTAGAAGAAAATCCAAATCCTCACATGTTAAGCTCTCAAAACACCTTCCCCAGCAATGAGAGTAATGAAAAATTAATAGAAAATGTAAAAGATAAAATTGAAATGAATAAATTGTGCAAAAATTTAAGTGCTGTTCGAGTAAGGGCTGATGATGCCAGTGCAGATGTTGGCACAAAGGATGAAGGTTATTCAACTATGTCAAGTGATGTTCAGGCAAAGGTGAAAGAAACGTCGCCGATATCGAAAATCTCGACTGTTCAAGAAGAAAGGATCAAAAATGTGGACATTTTTGAAGGAGTGGCATCGACTTTAGAAAGTGATTCAACGCCTCTGAAAAACTCCCTTAAAGATTCCACGAAAGAAAGTACTGTCAATTCGGTTGAAAACAGGACTAGTGATGTAGCAAACAACAGTGATAATAAAAGTGAAGTTATTTTAAATAATAATAATAATATTAATAATATTGATAAATTTCTTCAAAGTGTCCAGAATCATGAGGAAAAATTGACTAACAAAGCGGAATATTGTGATGGCCTTAGAGTTATTTATGATGATGATGATGATAATTCCGATATATTTCTCATTCCAATTAGAGATTTCAACACATCACAATCTCATATTTTTTCTACTAATGAATTAAATTCCAATTTGTGCAGGTTCTATTCCGACTCACAGTTGTATTATAATTATAGTATCAACAGTGCACAGGTTTACCAAGAGGTTAGGTGCTCTAGTGTAGTGAATGTTCCAGAAAGAAGTGTCTCACTCTTAGATGTAACCTTTGAGACTAGTCAACCTTGCATTCCTAGTTTGAAATTTAGAAATGGTCATGCAAGTTTAAAGAGAGATAAAAAATTTAGAAGTGCTGGCAATTCATACTTAAGTCCGTATTGCTTAAGTGATAAAGATTCTAGTGCAAATAACAAAATGTCTGGTCGTATATTATCACCATCTTATAGCAGAGCCGAAATGGAAGACTGGTCTTTAGATCTATCAGCAGAGGAACTTCGGACGCCAGGTGGAGATACCGAACCCAGCATCAGCGAAAGTTGTCTGACACATACACGAAACAGTTCTTTGCCTTCCGTCCAAGAAACAAATCTTGATTTGGAGGAAGATCACAATGAATTACTGTGGAATGGAGCAACATATATGAAAAATGAGGACAACATAGATTGGCCCTTCAATAAAGAGTTGCCAAAAAATTGGCAATTAAAACTTGACTCTAACAAGGAAGGGTCCTTGCTAACCTCTCCGAGGTCTGGATGCTCCGATCAGCATGCCATTTGGTCCAGCAGTGAACAATTGTCGTCCTGCTCAGAGGCGCCTTCTAAATGCAGCACTGACATCGAAAACTTTTGTGAACAACTGTGTAATTTGCCGGAACTAAAACGAGTGTCCTTCTGTAGCAGCGAAAATGGCGGGGCGCATGAAAGCATTGCCAGTACAACCGACAATAGTGTACAGGGTTGTGTTGATGATCCCAGTGAACTGATAGACGACGTTTCCGTTGATACGCTGTTTACACGAGACTTTTACAGGCTGGTAAAGTTTGAAAGTACCAAAAGTTTGGCAGCTTCATCAAGAAGTCTTGAGTTGTCTGAAAGTTTGACATTGGAAAAATTGAAAGGTCTCGATCGAGAACAAGCGAGCAAAGATTTGGTCACTGTGTTGGGTTTCATTGCCGAGCAACAAAAATATTGCAAAGAACGAGAAGACAAAGACCAAGAAGTAAATGGTGAGTCAATAAGGAAAACTAAATGCCACTCTTCTTCTTTTATGGATAACTCTGGGTCTTCTGTATCAACAGTTGTAGGTGCAAATACATCCTTTGATCATCATGCATCTGAAGTTTCACTATCCTCTCATTCTGAACATGACACTTTACCTGAACTTCAAAGTGCAAAAACTACAAAAGAATCTCGTAATGAAAATCTTGAATTGAATGAACCAGTTTATACCGTCCCTATCAGGCCTAAAAGATCGACATCACTTCAGTTGTCTTCGGAGAATAAGGCCACCTCCAGTTCAAAACAGTTGCGTCCTGTTTCTTCCGGTGAAACTGCCTTAGCTCATTGCTCAAATCCTGCCATGTCAAACTCTCTTTATAATGAACCCACAAAAGAATACGGAATTTCCGATTGCTTTCCTTCGCCTCCTGATTTCATCAAGTTAGATGTCCCCATACCTCCTACAGTGCCTCCGCATGGTCCTTTAGCCTTACCAATTTTTCAACAACCCAAAAATGAAACTTGTTTACAAAATAAGAATTCCAATAAAATTGTACAAATTAGTAATAACAGTTCTTGTAGTTCACCGCCAGTGCCCAAACGTATCACAAGTCGAGCCTTGCCAAGACCTCCTTTCATCCCTCCATCTAATCATGCCACCCAACCTCTCTCCATTCCAAAGAGGTCTTCTTCCCTGGTCAAATCAAACAGTTGCAAAAGGCCATCGTCGTTGATCAAAAGTGGAACGGAACTCAAGAAGTTGATGAAGAACCCGAACACGTTGAACCACCTTGAACCGATGTGTCGGAATTCTGCAACATTTTTAATTGAACTCCAGCGCATGGCACAAGCAGAGGAGGACGAGAAGAAGAACCACACAAATCCTCCCGAGGCCAAGAGTCCTGGACCTGAAGCAGGTCTTGGAACCGGTTGGGTCAGAGTGGAACCGGTTGTAGACCTACGAGATCCTCAGGTGGGTGGTTTGTCACATCTGCTATTTAGTTCTATTTTTTTATTATTTCAATAGGTTTAAATTCATTTTTGGATTCTTTTTTTTTTTTAAAATGATTCAAACATTATTAGCATAGAAATAAAATAAAGGAAGCAAATCAATCTTGGATGTTTGTAAAAATTGTGATGATCAACAGTTCTTGATTTCATTCAAAGTAAACATTCCTTTAGAATGAAAAATAAAAAAAATTTATACTAAATTTTGATTATGGTTATCCCTGTGAAAACTTACTTCTGACAACAACTATTACTTTACAAAATCTATTTTTTTCAAAAAGTTAAGTTCTATTTAATAAAATAATATTTAGTTCTTTATTTTTTGGCTATGACAAAGTCAAGCCTCTATAAGTCACTGTTGATTGTTGGGGCAGATGTGGATTTTTTTTAATTTTGTTTTTAAATCTTGGTTAACCACAACAGTAAAATTTGTATATAATCTGAACTATGTTATCCAGAACAAATTTGTTTGTAAAATGAATATTTATTGAAATAATAGGTTTTTGAATCTTGCTTAGCTAAAACAGGTATAAGAAGAAGTTACTTTTAGTCGGTCCAGCCTTAATTTGCTTACAAACTTCCTCCTACTTGTTTTTTTCTAAGTTAATGTTGTTTTAAAATCAAAAAGGAAAAAGACTATAAACCAAATACTCCTAGCAACTGCGGTCATTTAAAAAAAAGTTTGTAAAAAGTTTATTCTATACTATAATCGACATGCGAGGGTCAGTCCGTCACCGTGAAGGTAAATGTTAAAGTTTGATCTCACAGTTATTGAACGAAGTTTATAGATAATGAGCTGAATAAATAACTTTGCTTAAATAAAAAATTCTATATACTATATTTTCTTTAAAAAAGGATGTTTTATAGCTCAAATTAACTTAAAAAATATTTAGAAAGTTTATAAAGTTTTTTTTAATCTTCAATTTAAAGTTCAATTAATCTGTCATTTAGGTTTTTGTCTTTTTTTGAAACCATTTGTTACCTCTGGTTGATTATATCCAAATTTTTCCCTCCTTTGTTTTGGCCTTAAAAAACACCAGAAAAAGTGTTTTTTTTATTAAACTAGAAATCAAAACCTTAATTTTAAAAAATTCAAATTAACACCCTTCAACATTACTCTAAAGGCAATAACAAAAAACTTGGTCTGAATGATGACAGTTGCAAAAAGCCAAACTATTTGTATAGAGCTTTTGCTTCACTTTGTTCACAAACTTGATAATAAAAATAAAAGATTGAACAACACTGACATAAATGTTGGAATTGTATTAAATTAAATTATACATTTCTTAAATAAATTGAAACAAGAAAAATCATTTCTCATAACCAAATGTGACAAATTTTTTTCAGACTCGAGCCAACATTCTCGATGGAATGTTGGAGTCCAGTGAAGGATGTAGTTCAGAAACAGACGAGGATGCCATCAATCAGCTCCACCAGCAACACGGGCAATTACTGCGGGCGGTGCAGAGGAACAGACGGAAACGCAAAGGTAGATATTATATTCTTTATTGTGTATGAAAACGTTTCGAGTAAAGTTTATGTTGCGGAAAATTATCCATTGTAGAAAGTAACTTATGCAATTAATTTATTATCAGCAAATTTTCAATTAGGTGTGATTGTGTGCATTATCATAGTAACGTTTATTTAGTTATATACATTCAATTTATTTTAGGGATTTTTCCTGTTTTGGACCTTTTTTGAGTATATTTGAGCGAACCCATCTCTTAGGTTGTTTAAGATAGAGCTCTTAAATTTTCTCAACTTATTCTTGCAAATGTAAGGAAAATCTTAGTTTTTGATCGACACATTTTGAAAAAAAAATATTTATGGACACTTGTAGTTATAACTTTTCAACCAGGATAGATAGTCAAAGTTTTGGCAATGAGTGATCATTAAAATGGTTTTATACTTTAAAAATGGGTCCATAAATAAAAAAAGATTGGTTCTCTTAATATAAAAAAATAGTTTTCCAGAAATTGCGTTCAAAGCTTTGTCCACAAATTTATTTATCCACACTTCAATTATGAACCATTTTTAGGCTATTTGAAATGTTCTTAAAGTATCAATTATACTGCCAAATTATCAAAAATAATAAAATACCACAACAGAAGAAAAGACTAGCATAAAAAATATGAAGTTATTTTTTAAATATATAACTAAAGGGATTTTTTTCCCCTACTGGTAGATTGCTGTAATTTAATAGAAGTTAAATTTAAAAAATAATTGTAGTATAGGCCTAACTAATCTTCTTTTATAGAAATTTAATTCATTTGCTTTCATCTAAACAATCTTATCTTCATTGTCTATATAACAAGGTTTTTTCATAGATTTTTCCTTAATAATTGATTTAAAAAATGATTAATTGTATTAGTGTGTAATATATTTTTATGTTTTAAATCTGTTATTGAAAGTTATGATTATTTATTATGAAAGCAAAAGGTTTGGTAATAAAGTTATAAAAACATTTTATTTAATTTGTTGAAATTATCATTAATGTTAACTTTTCCTTTTTCACTCTTTAGGACTGACACACGGACAATGGTATGCTTCTGAAGTTTTTTACCTTTGCATAACTAATCCATCAAATAATGAAAAGTTTGAATTTGGTCGTAATTCCCACCACATGCATTACGACAGCCTGACTTTTGCCATAAATCTAACATGATTATTTTTTAAATAGAAATTTAATCTTCTGTTTGAATGCTTATTTTAATGAATTAAAACTTAAGATTTTTCCAAATATTGGTGTTACAAAATATTTTTCCGTTATAGACTTGAGTATAATTGATTAGAGGACAATAGTTTTAAGATTTTTTTTCTTTTTTTCTTTTTTCTTTGAATGCCAATCCTTTGTTCGCATCTAATGTTTATCCCTCCCATAAATGTTATTTTAAGAAATGTTCACACTAACAAAATTAGGTTAATAGTTATAGATTGTGAATATTCTCTCGTATCCATGGGGATACATTAGTTTATTGTCAAGCATGTTTATTGAAGTTAAGCTTTAAATGTGTCAAGTCTGGTTAAAGTTTTTTGTTTGTATATTTACAACTATTTTTATTGAACTAAAGTTGTTTATGATGCCAAGAGTATTTGGATTGTACAAAAATTAGAAGTAACATTAAGTTCATATTTCAAAATAAAATGGATGACAGGATTATTATTATTGTTCATAATAACTAATTTTTCCTCAGTAAGACTTTTTTTTACCTTTTTTTATTATGAAATTTTTTTAAAAATTTACAATTTTTTAAATGTTTTAGCTTATGATTGATTAATCACCCTCCCTATGACCTACAATAATCAATAATAACTTTCATTTCAGCCTTTAAAAATGCCAAAGATTTTTTTCTAATTTTAATAATTAACATTGCATGTGTGTGTGATTTAAGTGTTTTATTTTTATTTTTTTTAACTTTTTTGCTTTATTTGTTTTAGATTAAAAATATTTACATTTTGCAAATAACCAAGTCATTTATGTTTGTTTACTTACTGTACACTATTGCCATTGTAGCTAATGTGCTGTATAATATTCTATAATGATAAAAAAAATTACTGTACACTAGGTATTACTAATGATCTAATGAATAACAAATTATACCAACATTATTTCTACTTTTAAAATTCAACCTTGTTGAGAATGGTTGAACAATAATTGTATGTTTAATATTCACATTTTAGTCTGTTTGTTTTTGTTCATAACTGCATCTTTAACATTTGTTTAATGTATGTGCATACGTATGTTAACCATTCATGGTAAACATTTATTTAAAGTATGGAGATAAATGAAATTTTTTAAATAAGATTTTGTTTGAGCTCATTTATCAGTGTTAGCAAATTAAGTTTAGTTTATGATTCAAGTTTCAGTAATCAAAAAGAGGCTCATTTTCTGATATAAAGATTTTTATTAATTTTTATTTAATATAAAATAAATTAACATCACTAGTCCACACAAGATCGAAGTTTATATATTGATCGACAATAGCACAAGTGAGGTAACCCACATCCAAATAACGAAGGGCTCACCTCACTTTTGCCTTGTCAATACATATGTAGCAAATTGCTCAAACATTTTCTTTGTGATGTGCAAATTATTTATTTTTTATTTTCCTTTTTCAAATCAAAGGTGACGTGAAGACTTAACCCTAAGGTGTTGCACGTCACATTAGTTGGAATTTTTTTGTTTTATGTTCAATATTTTAACCTGTGATTTTTTCAGCATCACAACTTAATGGTGGGCGAGTGATTGGTGGACAACTGTCTTCGCGCCCAACTATTTTGGGTCGTTCGTCGTTGTTCCAGCGTTACGGGGAAGAAGAGGAGGCGGCTTTGAAGGAATTCCAATTCCTCAACAACTTTTCTACCTCACATTCCGATCTGGGATCTCAGGAGATTTTAGATAGTGAAGATATACCAGCTCAAGAGAAGATTGGAAAAATATCGAATAAAATTACAAATGACTCCAGTTATGATTTTTCTCACAATTTCAACACTAATATTCCAAACAAAGCCTCTCAATATAAAACAAAATTAACGTCTAAACAGAAACAAAGTTTGAGTGTGTCCAGATTACATGATCCAAGTAGAAATGCAAAATTGTCTTCAAATTCTCCGGATGCCAAAAAGACAAGGAAAGCAAGCCTAGTTGAAGTCAAGCCAATGGAAAAGAAGAATCTTGACATAAACCTCGCAAGACGAGGTGAAGATAATCGCAGCATGGAAGGCAATGATTCGGTAAGTGATCAGGATGTGCCGGTGGACACCCGTAGTCTGTGCACTGTAAAAGCTGCCATACAAAAGCTCAATGACAAAAACCACATCTCAGGAACTAGCAAACCTGCCACACCAACAGATAACGTTCTTGACAAATGTGCTTCCAAAAACTTTTCTATGAAAACCAAAATTACTTCTAAAATTTCCAATCAAGCCAGTTTTTTTAATATTAATAATTTAAAGAATGCAGTTAATGTTACAGAGGATAAATTGTTAATTGATAACAATAAGCCTTCTTTGTCTAACTCTACCAACACATCTTCTGTTCTTCATAAAACTTCTCCCAAATTGAAATACAAAGGAACTGTTTCAAAAGTATTTGTTTTTGGGAAAAATAAATCGCCACAGGAAAAGGGCGAACTAAACACTCGCATTCCAAAAATACAACATGGCTCACCCCGTCTATCCAAAAAGTCACTCGAAGAGGAAAAT
This sequence comes from Archaeomysis grebnitzkii, assembly GCA_031471125.1. NCBI lineage: Eukaryota > Metazoa > Arthropoda > Malacostraca > Mysida > Mysidae > Archaeomysis > Archaeomysis grebnitzkii. Next base: position 2,956 of record JARUHE010209773.1, on the reverse strand, counting down.
CAAGAACAAAATACAAAAGGACATCAGTCGAGAATTGGGAGTCGGGATGCCTCCCTTCCACCAAAAGGGTCTCCAACCAGACAGAGAGAAAAGGGAATCACGACAAGAGTGGCAAGAATCAGTCCGTGCGGTAGGTTGAATTCTGGTCGCAGTCCTAGACTGCACCGATTTAAGCCAATCGGAAATAAAGATGTGACGGATCCTCTCGATATTTTCAACGGAAAGTCGCTAAATGACAGCGGTTCAAGCGAAGGGTCCGAGAGAGCCGGAGGAAGGCTTTCGCTGAGTGATTCCTGTGCCGAGAACTTCTCTCCTGTCGAAAGTGGCGATGAGGTCTTCCATAGATAATATGCTCTTGATTTACCCCTAAACGCATTTTTATTTTCAGAGTAATTTAATTAGTTGTGCAATCATCAAAACACTTGAAAACTTGATCAGTAAATTAATAAAGTAAATGATTTGTTTTAATCAAAATCTATATGGTTTATAATTTCCAAATATATATAAAAAATGTATGCTGTACTTTCTATTTGTTTGTTTTTTGTTATACTAATTTAATAATACAGTATAACATTTTGCATTAAAATGGTTCAAGCCCTGTAACTAATACTGCACATAATTGAAAAACTATATTTGTATGCTTTCCTGTTAATTAACATTGAATCTATTTTAGTAATTATGTTAATTCACAAACTGACTTTATTTTAATTATTTAAAGACAAATATGTCCATCAATTTTGTAGATATGTAAAATTTTGCTTGCCAATTGTTTTAAATTAAATTAATAATATAATTTTGCTTTACAAATTTAATTAAAAGTAAATTTTAAAGACTAAGTTTACAAATATCTTCTTTGTAATCATGATTGAAATGTGAAATTCACTTTCAATATCATTCAAACGACTAAAAAAAATTTTGCCAAAAAATTTAGTTATGCAAGTACGAAACCTTCTTCATTTAAAAATTGATTTTATTTTATCAATGTTAAGTAAATAAATATTTTTCTATTCCTTACAAGAATAGATAACACGTAAAAAAACACAATTAGTCTTGTAATTTCTATTGTTTAGTCTTTAACAATTTTTTTTTATAAATTTATTATCTTTGAATGTGTTTTTGTGTTTTATTTAATTTAATTTGTCTTGTGATTACTATGTAAATATTATTTTGATAGTTCTTAAAATTATTTAATTGTTTTTTTGTAAAGTATTTTTTTATAGGTTTGCAGTATTTCAAATTATTTTTAGTTGTGCTGACAAAAGTATTATATTTGATAGATTATGACGTTGTTATATTGCAGGTGTTATTAACTACTTTTTTATAAGAATAATAAAAAACAGATTTTGTTTAAGTTAGACAATAATATTAGAATTGTATAAAGTTCCGTGTATAAATCATTTTTAAGATAGCTAGTGTAAATATACGTAAATCTTGACATAACATTAAGATTTCAAATCTAGTGGACATTGATTACCAAAAAGAATTGTGAAACAATCAAAAGAGTTTGTTAATTGAAGCTGTGCAATCTAACATTTTGTTATGTGATAAATTAAATCTTTATTTTACTCGAAGAAATTCAAATTAACCGATAGCATTTCATAAGTTATTTGATTTTGAAGATGTGAGCATTTTATCTCTCTCTGGTGCTGTATTATTTAGTATTATTTTTTAATATATTCTTTAAGGGTTAACGAAGTCATGTGTTTATGGTGCTGAAAACATACCACAAAAGTTGAAGCTTATTGTGCATGGCTATTAGTAAGAAAATTCTTGGCACAGTGACGTGTATTGCATTTTTCAAAATTAATTAAAATAGCAACTAAAAAACTAAATCTATCCATTTCTTAATTTTTTAACAATAAAATAATATAGTTTAATTAAGCTCTCGTACATTCTTCATTTTAATAAAACTTCTAAATGCGTAGATATTCAACGTTTATTATTTTCAAATGTCTGGCAGAATTAATTTTTCGTGAGGTTTGATTGACAACCCTATGGGAAGGATGCTCTCGTTAGAGTAATTCTAAATATTTAGTTTCATTATACTTATTTAGCAGTTTTGTTTCCATAAAAATTTGCTAAATCCTCCATGGTCGAAGCAGTCGACTTTGGGTAAAACTAATTCCAAGCTAGTTTATGTTCGACTTTTACACAAGTATATTTGGTTTTGTTTTAAATTTTGCCTTTTTCAATCTTACAAAAAATGTCATTTAATTGTTTAAAGTAATCATATTGATAGAATAGTTATTTAGTATAACAAACCTAGTCATACAATTAAATGCAAAAGAATTATTCTTGAAAGTAATTATGAATGCATGATTTATTGAAAATCCTAAAATTCTAATATATCAAATATTTTTACATTCTTTTTTATATTTGTATTTGTATTTGTATCGTAACATTTCTTTGTATTAATTTTATTTAATAATGTAAATTTTTAAAGTTCATCTAAAATGTAAGTAAATTAATAATTTGTATATTTAGCTATTTTATAGTTATTATTTATAATGAAGTGTAATTGCGTCTACTTTAATATTATTTTATAAGAATGCAATGTTTGTGAATATTTATTACTAAAAAGAATTTCTTCTTGTGTAAATATTTTTGTAGAATATCAAATAATATTGTTGATAAAAATTATTTTCATTTATTCCTAAAATACGAATTATTTTTTTATAGAATTTTATACAACACATTAGCTATGGAGGCAAAGAGTGCTGTAGAAAGTGGAATGCTTAACCCCAACTTGTCCATTTGTTAAATATACAAAATATCGCTTTTTGCCTCTAGCTCGTGTGATGTATAATAATAAAAAATAAGTTGTGATGGTGTATTTTAATAAGGTATCTCAACCAGAAAACAGAAGAGTCAAAAACATGCATAGATACTGATTATAAACTCTACAACAGTGTAAGAGACTTCAGACTAGGCATACCAACTAGAGACTTGAAAAAAG
>JARUHE010209662.1:0-13436 GCA_031471125.1 Archaeomysis grebnitzkii | reverse complement strand
AATAATTATCTTAAGTTTAAAACTTTTAATAAATATAAATATAAATAAATATAAAGGTAAATTTATTTAATATTTTAATAAATATAAATTTAAATAAATATAAATATAAATAAATATATAAAGATAAATACATTTTAAAAATAATAATTATCTTAAGTTTAAAACTTTTAATAAATATAAATATAAATAAATATAAAGGTAAATTTATTTAATATTTTATATATATATAAATTTAAATAAATATAAATATAAATAATTATAAATATAAATAAATATAAAGGTAAATTTAGTTTAATATTTTTAATAAATATAAATATAAATAAACACAAAAGTAAATTTATTTAATATTTTTTTTATAAATATAAAAGTAAAAAAAATATAAAAATCTTAAGTTTAGTATTTTTAATAAATATAAATATAAATACATTTTATAAATAACAAAAATTTTAAGTTTAGTATTTTTAATAGATATAAATATAAATAAATATAAAAATAAATACATTTTATAAATAATAAATATAAAGGTAAATAATTTTTATAAATAATAAATAACTTAAGTTTAACATTTTTAATAAATATAAATATATATAAATATAAAGGTAAACAAATTTTATAAATAATAAATATCTTAATATTAATATTTTTAATAAGTATAAATATAAATAAATAAAAAAATAAAAAAATATAAATATCTTAAGTTTAATATTTTTAAAAATGTTTAGACATAATCAAGAATCATTATAGTAGTTGAAACCATACCTTTTTTATCTAGAATTTAAACAAATCGCGTATAACTACGATCCAATATCATTGAGTTATATTAAAACAATACAGGTAAAGCTCCTAATTCGTATGATCTCACTTAACAAGTCTTCTATTTCTTGACATATTTTTTAAACCTTATTTCACGATTTTGATTCATAAAACACGAAAAATATATTATAGTACGAAAAATGTAAATTTAATTAAATTAAACTATGTATATAATACAGCAGAAAACAAAATGAAAATAGATAATTGTTTACATCCTCTCCGTTTGCTAAAAAATCGCATATGACATGTAATACATATTCTAAGACATAAATTATTTATTACTTTATTGTTTATTACCTACAGGGCTCTATAATTATGCCTGCCTAATTATCGTAGTTATACCTGCATATAGAGAAAGGTTTTCAGTTTTCATCATAGAAAACCATTTCCTATATGTAGACAGCTATAACTTATTTGATCCTATTTCATAAAAGATCCTAATTAACGAACAGCTATCGGTCCGTATGTCTCGTGAAATACGAGCTTTACCTGTATATATCTTAGGTTTTGCAACCTCTATCTTTTTCAACATAATACAATAGAAAAACTTCACTCTGCACATACTTTTTCGACAGAACAAATCAATGTAGCAGTTGTGTAAGTTTTTATTTAAACCTTTAACGCCTGTAGGGACAAACTAGTGACCACTGTAGGGTTATTTCCAATGCAAATTTCTTTGTATTATAGACTTTAGGGTAATAAATATCCAGGCGTTAAAGGGTTCAACCTTAAAAGTTGGAAAACCGAATATTTGAGTATTTCATGTGAGGGTTAAACTCGTAAACATGCAACCTATCCACGGTCTCCAATTTACTCTTTTCTTTGTAATTATTCCTGAAATTATTCTTTAATTATTCTCTTAGTATCAAAAGAATTGAATTGCTTATTGATTTTTTTTTTCATTTGAAAAATTAATTTTGCAAACTTACTTTTTTTTAAAATATTTTTGTTCTTGTACCTCCTAAATTATTGCGATTGTGAGTTAATACGATCTTTCTTATTAATCGTATACAATAAAGTACGCAATGTTTGTAGGATTAATGCAGATGTTAATGTGACATAATAAATGTTATTATTATGATATAACTATCATAAAGTTGATGTGATGATGATGAGAGATGAAAATTGTATTTGAATACTCTCTGACTAATTATTATATCTAATAATGATAAGGCCTACTGGTAAATATTATGTTATTAATAATGATAATAGTCATTATACTAATAATCAGTCATAATAATAACAAAAAATATGCTACTTAATTTTTTTTATGTATTGCATACAAATTACAATGCAACAATGCAGTGCAATATCGACCAATATTTTTAGACATTTTTCCTCATTCGATTTAATGTTGACAATAAAAACAATTAAAAGTCTGACGCTGGCTACGTCATTGAATTAAAACAGGTTTTCGAAAAACGTGAAATAACTGTACTTGAAAAAGTACTTTTTGGGGCAGCCATTTTTGTTGCCAGAATTACCCAGAATGCACCTGTCCGACATCTGTCATCTGCGCCGATTTGGCTCTGTTTCGAAACGAGCTTAATAACGGGACGACTAACGCCCTTGAAAGTCGGGTCATGTTGGAAACACCGCGTCTCGTCTGTTAATGTTGTTAAGCAACGGTTTTGTGTGGTTAGTAACTGGATGAGTGAAAAGATGTGAATGTATTTTGCACCCATCGCCTAGCTTACTTGGACATAAATTAACATTAATATCCTTATTTAGTTAACATTGATTTTTTCAACTCCAATTTTTTTCAACTCCAATTTTTTTCAACTCCAATTTTTTTCAACTCCAATTTTTTTCAACTCCAATTTTTTTCAACACCAATATTTTTCAACACCAAATTTTTCAACGCCAATTTTTTTTAACACCACCTTTTTTAAATCCCACCTTTTTTAAATCCCACATTTTTTAAATCCCACATTTTTTAAATCCCAAATTTTTTCAACGCCGATTCTCTTGAATACCGTTGGCTGAAACACCGATGCCAAAGGTATTTGACGACATATGCAGAGGAACTCCGTAAGAAAAACATGCCAGGCAACCACACGCATGTCGAGATGAAATGAATTGAAACATTTTAATTAAATAAAATAAAATTACAAAATCAATAAATAATAAAAAATAAATAGAAAATAATAATTGAAATATTTAGAAAAAAAAATAAAAAAATAAAATAATTAACAAAAATACAAATGAAATAAATAAAAATAAATTAAAAAATAAAAATGAAATAAATTAAAAATTAAGTAAAAGTGAAATGCATTAAAAATGAATAAAAATAAGAATTAACTAAATTAAAAATGGTTTCTAATTCAAATTAATTAACATAATTTTGATTGTAAGTTAATTTGAATTAATGATTTGGCATTAATTATGTCTTAATTAATATAATTTAAATTGAATATATTTTTATATTAATTTTTCTAATTTCTCATTTCATTGATTTTGAAATTGTATGAATTCATTTTTATGTTATTTCAAATTTTTAATAATTATAAGATTGCAATATTTATGAATTAAACATTTTGTTTTTTCAACTTTTTGTAATGTTTGTTATCGAGAATTAACGTTTATATCTTTTAAATAAAGTAAAAATAAAATCTTTTCTTTTAATCCAGGTATAAAAATATTTTAGTTCTATCTGATAAAACTTATTTCATTTAAACCACACAAAAATATTACAATTCGATATTAACCTATTTGAAAGAAATTCTAGTTTCTGTAAAAAATATATTTATTTAATATAAAAATAATTATTAGCCCCTTAAGCACAGAATGACGAATTCGTCCGATGTTATAAAGGTTATTTTCAACACTTACTTCAACGTATTTCAGGCCTTATGTTAAAAATAATCCAGGCATTAAATGGTTAAAAATAATATATTTATTAAATAAATATTTTGCGAATCTATTTTTGTGTTTTGTCAAATCGCGATGAATCTCAATTTACGATTGAGCGATTCAATCTTTCGTTTCACAATCGCGATTGAAAACAAATCTGGGCCGAAAAATAATTTAAATAACTTTGCAAGATTAATTTTTATTTCACGCAAATATGTTTTTTTAGGGTCGGGTCACAGAAGTTATGTTTCGTAAATGCATTAACAATAGCACAAGTGAGGTAAGCTCTGTTATTTGAATGTGGGTTACCTCACTTGTGCTATTAAATGGATTAAAAATAGCACAAGTGAGGTAAGCTCTGTTATTTGAATGTGGGTTACCTCACTTGTGCTATTAAATGGATTAACAATAGCACAAGTGAGGTAAGCTCTGTTATTTGTATGCTTCTTACCTCATTTGTGTTATTTTAGATCCAAATATCTTTGATTAGTTGGAGTCCTCGCCACGTTATTATGGGCTAGTTATACGTGGCTGTCCACCGTTCATTCATATATGCTAAGCTCACTCCGGCTTCAAGTCAGCATCGTATCAATTCATTCTGGCTTCAAGTCACGTTAGGTCATGAAAACACTTGAATGAGTTATCACCTCTTTAGATAAGACAATACTAAGTTTTTAGACGGTGAATGTGCTTTACACCCATTGGATCTAACTGCAAAAACAAAGGCGAAATCTTGGTTATTAATTGCCGACATCCTAATGCTAATTGCAATGCACTATAATGCAACTGCATAGAGTTAAGCTAAGGGCGTGAGTAGATGCAAAACGGTCAGTAATTATACAAGGACCAGACTTCTGGTGATTATTATTTGTATTATATTATTGTATGAACTTTTTCAATAATAACTAATTAATTTTATCATTCAATTGAATAATTGATTAAAATTAAGCTTAATTATGTTCATTTATTTCAGTTCATTTTCTAGATACTTTTCTCATTTGTTCAGTTCATTAAACAACTCTTTTTATTTGTCACTTTTATATATCTTTCTTTTATAACTCTGTTCCTCTTCGTCTTTTTCATTTCCGTTTTCATGCTCTTTCTTTTATTATTCACTAATTATTTCTTTCTTTATCTTTTGGTGTTTTGTTCTATTTAGATTTGCATTCATATTATTATGAACGAATTTAACCTTCTTACACCCAAATAATTATTATCATAACAGTTAAAGATCTGCATAAAAATCTATTAAACGTCAAACTGATTTCAAAAGACAATTCGAGGCAAATGTTCCACATTAACGTTTCAGATTAACGTTACCTCAGTGTCACTTGTATCTGTATGTAGATAAACAATACCACAAGTGAGGTAACCCGCATTCAAATACCATAGAGCTTACCTCACTTGTGCTATTGTCGATCCATATCTGGTCCAATGTACCAGTACATGTGCTACATCAGACAGGTTTTTGATTGCTCCCTAAAACCAAGACAGACTTCGAGATAATTCAGTTCCATTAAATTAAATAATTCATTCCTTGAATTCGTGAATCCGACAGAGCACAAGTGAGGTAACCCACATTCAAATAATATATAGTCTACCTCACTTGTGCTATTGTTGATCCATCATGTCACATGTCTCCTTGGTTTTAGTTTCTCACGGTCGTAAATAAATAAATTACATAAATAAATAAATTCATTAACAAAATAATAATTCAAGTCGACAAATGTTGTTCGTAATTTTCCAACTAACTTCAATGTATTTCAGTCCTTGTGGCAGCATTGACAAATTAAACGTCTCGGTCCATGCATAATATACATAATTATCATCATTATTATCATTTTTAATATTATTATTATCATTATTATCATTGTAATTATTATCAATGTTATCATTATTATCATTGTAATTATTATCAATGTTATCATTATTATCATTGTAATTATTATCAATGTTATCATTATTATTGTAATTATTATTGTTTATTATTATTATTATCATTGTAATTATTATCATTGTTATCATTATTATTGTAATTATTATTGCTTATTATTATTATTATCAATGTTATCATTGTTATTGTAATTATTATTGTTTATTATTATTATTATCATTGTAATTATTATCATTGTTATCATTTTTATTGTAATTATTATTGTTTATTATTATTATTATCATTGTAATTATTATCATAGTTATCAATATTATTGTAATTATTATTGTTCATTATTATTATCATTATTCATGTAATTATTATTATTATTATTGTAATTATTATTATTATTGTAATTATTATCATTATTCATGTAATTATTATTATTGTAATTATTATTATTATCATTGTTATCATTATTCATGTAATTATTATTCCATTATCTCATTTGAAACGTTTCTTCGAATTTATTTGTAACACTTTCCACTTCGTCACTTAGTCATTCTGCTCTGATAACGATGACGACCAATTTCAGTTTTTCCCAAAAATTGTTTGAATCTGTTTAGTTCTGGTCAACTTTGTTTTCTTGCCGATTGTATATTTTTCATACATTATAATACATTTATAATATAATGTACTTATAAAAAAATTTAATTATAATACAACGTAATTATAATACAACGTAATTATAATACAACGTAATTATAATACAACGTAATTATAATATATTGTAATTATAATACAACGTAATTATAATACAACGTAATTATAATATATTGTAATTATAATACAATGTAATTATAATATATTGTAATTATAATACAATGTAATTATAATACAACGTAATTATAATATATTGTAATTTTAATACAATGTAATTATAATACAATGTAATTATAATACAATGTAATTATAATACAATTTATTTATAATACAATTTATTTATAATATATAATGTATTTATAATATATAATGTAATTATAATACAATTTAATTATAACATATAATGTAATTATAATACAATATAATTATAATACAATATAATTATAATATAATGTAATTATAATATAATTATAATATAATTATAATAAATTATAATTATAATATAATCTAATTATAAAATAATCTAATTATTTTTTCTACAATTTCGTTATTTTGATTCTGTTTTGTTTGTGCCACTTTAAAGATCATTCATGAAGATGAAAACTTATGGATGCTTTATTATTTTTTTTTATCTTAGGTTTATATCATTTATTTATTTATTTATTTATTTATTTATTATTTTTTGATTTTATCTTAGTTTATATCATTTACTATATTTAAATTTATTATTTCTATCATTTTATATTCTATTTTGTTTTTTGTTTTTAACCTTTAATAATTTTCTAATTTTTAAATTGTTTTTTGTTTGTATTATTTTTATATCCTTTTTACACATTATTTTTATTTATTTGTTTGTTTGTTTGTTTATTTATTTATTTATCTTTTATTTATTTATTTATTTATTTATTTATTTATTTATCTTTTATTTATTTATTTATGTTTCCTTCAAATTATGCAAGTTAGTTCAAGGATGTTTTGGCGCCAAAGTCATTTGTTTTCTGTCCAATCTCGGCTCGCAAATGTCACTCGATCAAGTTTTGGCGGGAAAGATGAATTTGATCTTTTTGACATTTTGTCAATTAAATTAATTTTAAAGTTTAATTTTTCTTAGTCTTTTGTACCTTGCGGATTGTATTTATTCAATTAATTTTAAAGTTTAATTTATTCTTACAGTCTTTTGTATCTTGCATATTGTATTTATTTCCTTTGGCGTTTGTGGACGTGTCTGTGTACTTTGTAAATCATTGCTAGTATTAGTCAGTAGTTATTTACTGTACATATTTATGTCAATTAGTTTTGTTTTTGGATTCAGCGTTAACTTATAACTGATTATTGCTTTAACTACATAACTACCCTACAATAATGATTGAAACAATCCTTATTGCATGCGTCCCTAATGCACTAAAGGGTCGAGTGACGCTGTTACTATTGATACAGCGTTACCCGTGAAAAATTAAAGTGTTACAGAGGCTTAACCCTCAAGGAATGTTTCACCTTCATGACACATTTATTGCCGCACTAAAACTTTATGTTCCTCCAAATGTGTCTTCAGCTGAGGCAATTAGCAACTTTATTATTCATTGTTATTCATTATTATTCATTCATTATTTATTTATTATTCATTTAGTCTCGTGAATGGAAAGATTTATTCAGTTTCCATTTCTTTCTCACACTTCCTATGTGCTTTTTCACCTACTTCCCGATTGAGGTTATCGTTGGAAGTTAATTTAAGGTAACTTTCTTTTTTTTTAAATTCTGTCAATATTTTTTGTAGGCCTATGTTTTTTTGAAGTTGTATCAATATTTCTTATTAGTAGTCAGTGTTGATCTGTTGATTTTTTAGGTTTGTAAATTATTTTTTGCTATTATTTCCAAAGTTCAATCAATAGTTGTTAGTATTATTATAATTAGTAGTGTTAGTAATAATAGTATTAGTAAAACAGTTAGTAAAATAGTATTAATAATGAAAGTATTAGTATTAATAATAATAGTATTAGTAAAAAAGTTAGTAAAATAGTATTAATAATAATAGTATTAGTATTAATAATAATAGTATTAGTATTAATAATAATAGTATTAGTATTAATAATAATAGTATTATTAGCTTATTTTCTTTTTGTTTTTGTTTTTAAGTGATGGTTAGTGTTTACTAGTCAACAGCTATGTTAGCTTTGCTAAATTGTATTAATGTTAGTTTTGTTGGTTTTTGCAACAGGTAGATTATAGTTTGGGCTTTGGCTGGTTTTATAGCACCTTTAAGCTTCTTATTTTTTTAGTTTTGTTTGGATCGGCAATAGCACAAGTGAGGTAAGCTCTGGTATTTGAGTGTGGCTTACCTTACTTGTGATATTGACGATCCATTTGGTACATAATATAAATTTGTTTTATAGTTATACAAACTGAAATTTATTTATTTTTAACCGTGACCTTAAGTCCAGTTGTGTTTGTTGGGACGAGGCGGCGGAAATGATTTTTAATTGTACTTTTTATTCATGCAATTTTGAACAATAAAGTTGAAATAAATATTTCGATTTTATTAGTACTTTTGAAACAAATTTTTTCTCGGGTTAAACAGAACATATGAACAATTTTATCAGTATTTTTTTCTATTTTTGGTAGTTTTTTTTATTAAAAAAATACTCCATCACTGCTTTATACGTTTACAACTTCTCTCGTAATTTTTTACTTAAATCTTAACATTGAAACCGCTGAACTCTTTGAACACCTAATACAATAAAGACTAATGGACATTTAATTTATTTAAAAAAGCTAAAGTGTATTTAACTTTATTTATAATATTGTTATAAATAATTCGATGAAATGGCGATTGATGTCAAATAAGTTGAGATACTTTTTGGTTTTTATTCAAAAATAGTTTGAAAAATAATTAACAAGTTCATAAAAAAATATTACTAAATTAATTAATTAATTAATGTTGTCAATTTTATGATTAATTAATAATTCCATAAAAATTGTTACTAAATTATTTTAATGTATTAAATTCACCTAAAATTTTTATTTATTATTTTTTGTCCAGTATTATAAATATTATTATTATTATAAATTATTATAAATAATGGAAATGAAAGTGCGACAAAAAGTATTGGAAAAGAAAATGATTTTGAATATGAAAAATAAACACAATGTGAAATAAACTGAAGTGTTTAGGTTAAACAAATCGAAATTTAAAATAATTTACGAAATATTCTTTTCGAATTTAGTTCCTTAAATAAATAAAAATTTATTGCATGACAAATAAATACTTTAAAATGGTTTTTAGTGTAGTGGAGTGATGTAAATTTGGATCAATTCTTTCCTGAAAATTTCTCAAGCAAAGTAAGAAATTTTCAACGAGAGCAACATCATAAATTTTCCTTGAAAGATTTCCAAACATTTGCAAGTTTTCCAAGAGTAGAAAATTCTGTTTGATATATCTCCAAATTTTGCACGAAGACTGGTTCCAATATCGGCCATGGCACCTGTAATCGCATACGACACGAACGGCTCCCTGTACACAAGCTTGTCTTACGCTCAGCCAAGACACAGCGGCCATGTCCGACTGACCAAGACACAGCGCAGCAAACATCGCAATGCGGTGGCGAAGAGTTTTCATCATTCGCTAGACAGACGATTGATTAGCGGGAACTACCAACCCATGTATGCGAACATCGTCCCCAATTCCTATGCTATTTCCACCCTACCCAATTCTTATGTTACCTCCACCCTGCCTAATGCTTACCTTACCACCACCTTGCCCACATCATACATCAACTCCACCCAACCTAATTCCTACATCAACTCCACCCAACCTAATTCCTACATCAACTCCACCCAACCCAATTCCTACACCACCACCACTCTGCCCAGAGTGACGCAGATCTACCTGCCAGGTGGGTACGCAGCGAAAAGCGAGGAGGTTCAGTTCAAGCCGCAAGACTTCCGCGAAAGAGTTGCCTTCGAATGCATTCCGACGGTGCGGCGCAGCACATCCCGCTCCAGGAAGGCGCCGGATTTCAACCGGTCCTTCAGCGCCGGAGCGTTGTCCACCTCCACCTCCACCACCGCTTTCCACATCCCGAGGGCGTCCGTGAAGCTGAACAGGTCGCTCTCCACTCGAAGGTCAGTTCAGATATGTTTAAAAAAAACTCTTTTTCGGCACAAATGTGTTTTTTTTAATATTGTTCTTCGTTGTAATGGACGGAGGTTTAGTTGTGATTTTTATTTGCATTTATGCCACAAGACTTGTAAAATAATATTCAAATTCCCTTAAATTCCATCAAACAGTAGATCATTTTTAACAAACTTATTCTATCAAAATAACTTGTAGTGTAAATCTAAGTCAAAGTCTGTTGTTTTTAACTTACTTTCGATCATTCTACATCTACTAACCCGGTAGATTAGAAAATCAACAAACCTCTCCTAGCAGTGTATAAATACTCAAAGACTCCATCCCTTCATATAATCTTCCCAAGATTTTTTTGTGACTTGCAATGAATTTAAATTCAAAAAAATACAAAACTGGGTAGAACGGCACCCTTGTCTGTTGTTGTCCACCGTTGCAACAGACAAAAACTCGTCATTTTTCTCGTTTTTTGTGAATATTCAAAAGTGAAAAATCACTTTAACGAATCCTGTTTTAGTGGCCTTGTTGCTATGTTGTTGTCTGTTGGGCCGCTGTTGAACTTTTACGTTTTTTAATGGATTTAGAATGCAAGGATTAAAAGGTTTCGCTCTGACGTTCTTTTTAGATTCGATTTCATTTAAAATAGATTGGCACAATGTACAGTACACACACAAATTTATACAGACACACACATGCACATCTACATGGGCACACACATGCATATCTTGCACATACACACATGCACCCACACATGTACCCACACATGTACGCATACATGCACGCACACATGCACGCACTCATGCACACACTCATGCACACACTCATGCACAGATACATGCACAGATACATGCACAGATACATGCACAGATACATGCACAGATACATGCACAGATACATGCACACATACATGCACACATACATGTGCACATACATGTGCACATACATGCACACACATATGCACACACATATGCACACACATATGCACACACATATGCACACACATATGCACACACATATTCACACAAATATTCACACCCATATGCACACCCATATGCACACCCACATGCACACAGATGCACACAGATGCACACATATGCACACATATGCACACACGCACACGCACACACACGCACACACACACGCACACGCACACACACACGCACACACACGCAAACATACATGCATACACAAATGCACGCATACATGCGTGCAGAAATGTATCCACAAATGCACACACCAATGCTCATATACATACATACATATACACACGCAAATGCCCACACGTACAGGCGGATACGTATACAGTCAAACACATACACTTTATGTTCGATTGCGGGATATAGCAACAATTTTTTCAACATTTCGAGTACAGTTATTATAGTTGTAGTCTTGTTTACCTCATTATGCTTTACGTCACAAAATGGGTTTTTTATTAAGTGATCAAGTTGGAACCCATTAACGCCTGAATTATTATTACCCTAAGGTCTACAATTCAATGAAGTTTGCGTTGAAAATAACCCTACAATAAGCACTGTTTTGTCCCTACAGGCGTTAATGGGTTAAAAACATTTTATGAAGTTGTTTGTTTTTGTAGACTGTATGAATTAGTCACCTTTTACATATTACAAAAATACCGTTGACTTTAAATAAATAAAATTCACTTTTCTATTTGTTTTATTGCAAGTCTGTCTAGAATTTTCAAAATTTAATTGCTATCTTTCTTGGTTCTATCAAATGTATTTTTGTTTTATTTTATTTTTACATCCAAAATAATTTTCAGAATTTTTTTCAAATGTGCTATCCTGATAATTTTTTTTTTAACTTTGTGTTTTATTGTAAATTTTATCAAGTATTTCTTTAATTGTAATAACTTAATTTCTTGCAACGCTCGTATTGTTTACATATTTTATTTAAAAGATGCTATGTTTTTCCAGCTAAATTTATCAACCTGATGTCAATTGTCTTGTTTTGCATTTTTGACATCCTTATCTATAATTGAGCGGCTGATAACGCTTATCTTCACTGTGGGGGATAATGTGGCTGCTCTTATCACTTTTACAATTATTTATGATTTTGCGTCTGCATATAATAACAATTTTGTATTTAATATTTAATCACTTAAGACCTGTTAAGACACTTAAGTTATGTTCCCGTTAAATAGATCGACAATAGCACAAGTGAGGTAACCCACATTTAAATAACATAGCTTACCTCACTTGTGCTATTGTGGATCCAAATGTGGGTTGCTTTCAATGCCAACTTCAAAGTGTCTTAGTATTGGTTAAAATAGTCTAAGCTAACTCAGATTTTTTAAATCAGTCCATGAACTCAATGTAATTAAAATCGTTGAACCAAATTAAATTTCTTGAATCTTATTTTTATGTTTAAAGTATTTTATTTATTTATTTCTAAATTAAATAAACTTTGTTTTTAAAGTTATTTTTAAAGCTACTTTTAGGTTATTTTTTATTTTTTCTAAATTATAACCTTTATTTTTAAGGAAAGTAAATATTTGTATTATAATTATATAATTATAATTATAATTATAATTATAATCCTACACAAAAACAAAAAAATTTTGTTTTATTGTTTCTTGGGAATCAAAAGAAAATAAATTCTTTGTCTCTTCTATTGATTGAATGACTAAATGTAGGTTTTGGAGGCAAAAATATTATAGCCTGTTGCTATGAACAAATGAACTGGATTATACCGGTTATCTGAACAACTTTTTAGCACTGGTTGGATCAACAAATATAAATAAATTATAATCATATAATATTACAATACAATGTAAAAAAATGTTAGTTGTTATTAATAATTAATTTCGATTTTATTATATAATACAATATAATATTTCTAAATGATGCAACCAAATAATTATAAATATAAATATAATTATAATTATAATTATAATAATAAAAATTAATAGTTTACTTTTTTATATATCGTTCAAAAATGAATACATTCTCTATATGGCGCTTCACAATATGATCAATAAAACATGACACACACACAGTAAAAATTAAAAAAGGACAAAAGTATACAATTGTGTACAGTAGTTTTGATACAAAGTAAATAACACAAATATTGTTTTTAACACTGGTGTAACAT
>JARUHE010209551.1:0-13436 GCA_031471125.1 Archaeomysis grebnitzkii | reverse complement strand
CCGATCTCCTTCATGCCATTATAATTTTATTATATAAATAAATAAATAAATAAATAGAGATACAAAATTGTTAGTTTGCCATTCATGCCATTATAATTTTCTTATATAAATAAATAAATAAAAAAAAAATAAAAAATAAATAAATAGAGATACAAAATTGTTAGTTTGCCCTTCATGCCATTATAATTAGGCTAGTTTTCTTCTTCGTGTAAACGCAGGGACGTTATTTAGCCACACCTAATTTTCTCTCAGCTGGGATTTCGTACATTATTATAAGATATTTGATTATATTATAATTTCCCAATTATTACTTAAGTATCACAATAATTACATATTAGGTTAGATTAGATTAGAGATTATGCTAATTACGTTATCTTGAGTACAAGAGGATGAAACCTTCAACTCCTTTTAGGGACTTGACTGATCTTTCATATTCGTTGAAAACACATTAAAATATTTGGGGAAAGACATATTTTCCATGTGGAAATGTATTTTTGAAATCTCTTTAACCTTAATTTGATTTTAATTTTTTTTTATTTAAACCACATTGGCACAATGCTATATGATTTTTATCGAATCAACTTTTCATGATTCAATAAAAATTATATAACATTGTATCAATATGATATAAATCAAGACAAGTTTGGTCGGGAACGCTTCTTTAGTTTACAGTAGTTAGCCAAACAATCAGTATCACAGAAAATGTTTATTATTAACTGTAACAAATCTAAGCAACAACTTACTAAACTTATACAGATCAATTATAATTATCTATTAATGTTGGACAATCACAAGTCAAACCTATCTTAATATGACATTAGATGCACCCATCAATAATATATGCAGACAATCATATTTCCAAATGACTAAAACAAATCAAATCAAGAAATATTTATCAAAAGATATAATTACATCGTTATTAAATACCTTCATTTCATCTACTATTGATTGGACGAGATCTATGGGCATATTTTGCCTAGTATCCACCCCTTAAACTCCATTAAAAAATCTACTATTGATTATTGTTCATAAGTTTACATCAAAAGCAAATAAACAAACTACAAAAAGTCCAGGTTGCTACTGCACGTTTGCTGACAAATTACCAGCCGATATTTACACATTAGTCCTGTTATAAATAACTTGCATTGGCTTCCTGTAAAAAAGAGAACTGTTTTTATAAGTTTTAACACTTTTTTTTAAGTATCTTAATAGAATGGAACCATTGTGTCTTGCCAAAGGAGTAAAATTGTACTCTCCAAACATGATAGTTAGGAGCTTAAACAAAAATAAATATGCGTTCCAAAGGTCAATACTAGCTTTGGTAAGCACCCAACCGATTAGCTGGTCCAGTCTATGGAATTCTTTCCCATTGGAAATAACTTCTGTATATTCACTGAACGAATTCAAACATGCCCTTAAAACGTTTTTTTACCTCTGATTAGATTATAATTTTTGTTTGTATTTTGGATAAAAGGTTGTAATGAGATTGAATGTAAACAATTTTATTTGTGTGAAATGTTCCCAATTTGTAAGGCACAAAAGATTATCTGCATAGTGTTGGCGCCAAATAAATGTTTTAATTATTATTAATTATTATTTTGTTAGATGATATAATACTGAAGTTTATCCTTCATGTTTAATGTCGCACATGGAATTCTCTGTTCAGGCATGGAGTCCTTATTTGGCAAGAGATGTGGATTTGCTTGAAGCAGTTCAAAGAAGAGCCATCAAACTGGTTAGGGGACTAAGTCACATGCCCTGCATAGGCGAAGACTGAGAGGAGACCTCATCAAAATGTTTAAGATAGTGAAAGGATTAAGTGGAATTAAGTTTGAAGACATGTTTAGATCAACTAATGAAGTAATAATTAGAGGACATTGGTATAGACCGTGGGTTAGGAGTAGGATCAGGCCAATTTTTCTTAAAGAGATTTATAAATTATTGGAATTCACTTGATGAAAGTATAGTAGAGCCCGGAAAAGAGCATGTGTCTGCCACTTGATATCGTGTCACATTTGAAGAATTTAAAGTTTTAAACACTGTAAAAACTAACATAAAATTAATTGGAGCACTATACATCATTAAAAATACTCCAAAACTCAACTCTGGTGTCTCGTACGAACTGCAACTAGTTCACTAGTTAACTGCTTTTTCCAAATGCCGTCTTTTATACGCTTACGTATAATATAAACTCCTGTCTAGTCTTTCTTATTTTAAATCTAACCCTTTCAGAAACTATATTGCCTGCAATTTTGTCCTTTAAATTTATTTTAGTTTAGTTTAATTTGGAAATAGTTTATATATGTATTTTCATTTTTAATCAGACGTTTTATTTTTGTACTGGTTTTAATCTTTGTATTGTATCTTACAGAATCATTGAAAATGAGTAAATGTAATTATTCGAAAGTTCTGTCCTTAAAGAGAATAAATATTTTTTTCCCGCCCAAAGAATCCATCCCTCAGCTCATAAGAAGAACATATAGACACCGAACTTTGCAAACCTTCCGTAATTTTGAAAAACTGACTCACAAAATATCAAAAGCAGAAACCGACCTTGAAATTCTCAATTTGTGTAAAACCACAATATATTACCTAAATTCTTGTACTTCAAACTTTACAATAAAACTTGTACGACAGTTCATTGTACAAAAAACTTCAGCTCAAACCACTTACTGCAGAAATAAATAACAAAACAAGATTAATATCCAACTTCAATGAATTATTAGTTAAAACCTCACTGCTCTTAAAACAATCAGTTCGTTACATTTTTATCATTTGAAAATCTTTGTAAGTAATACAGTCAAGAAATCTATAGACAAAGTTAAATTCACCCATAGCAAAAAAATGAAAAGCTTAGGCATCAACAATAGTTAAACCCCCTTGACCCTAACAAAGTATTTTTCATTTTTTCTAACAAAACCTTAACTAATAAAGAAATATATCTGCTACCATTTGATTTAAATTTTAAACTACCTATTTTTAATAATGATTTATATAAATATTGTTTTGCCTTTGAAAACTTTACTCTGTGTTGTCTAACATAGCCTATTATTGCCACAATCTAACACTTTTAAAACATAGCATTCAGTCCATAGCGTACACGTTTTATCATAATTTTAAACCACATAAGGTATTTACCCAATCTTTTCAAAAAGCGATATAAATATATTAAATGATTTGTCAAAGGATAAGTCAATAGTCATTTGCAAGCCTGATAAGGGCCAAAGGATTGTAATTATAAATAAAACAGATTATTGAGACAAAATGAATGTGATATTAAACGATTTAACAAAACTTAAAATAGTCGATTGTGATGTGCTGGTACATACATTACGCCAGGTAGACAAAGTTAATAATTTAACCAGAAAGCTAAAACGCGATAAGATCATTATCGATGAGCTTGCCCAAACATTTTCATCATCGGGTTCGTTTCCTGGAGGAATGTATGAATTTCCCAAAGTACATAAAGAGGACGTTCCAATGCGTTCCATATTATCGGCATATAATTTATCTGAATATGTTGTATGTTTGTTAAATATATTTACCTCCAATGAATACAGATTGTCGAACAACTACCAGCTCTCTCAAACAATTCATGTCAATTCCAAATTCAGACATTTATACTACGTACAGTTTCGACATATAATCACTTTTTATCAACATTCCTGTGAGACTATTTTTATTTGTTTGCCAATGTGTTTTCCAGATAATGATAGTATATTTTATGGTTTTAAACAATACAAATTTACTAAATTACTAATTGATACAATAAAAAATACATTCTTTATATTTAATGACAGACTGGTTCAACAAGTTGAGGGTGGGGGAATGGGCGAACCGTGTGCCCTCACCTTGACAAACATAATCTTATGTCACCACGAGTCAGTTTGGTTAGATTCATGTCCTCCATAGTTCAAACCTGCAGTTTACAAACGATATGTGGACAACACCTTTCTGTTGTTCAAATCTCTCAATCATATAGACAAACTCCTTAATTATTTAAATTATAAGCATCTTTACCAAAGAAACAGAATTGAATAAATCATTATCATTCCTGGACATTATCATAACTAAAGTAAATAATCAATTACCAATTCAAGTTTTAAACAAAATTTAAAACAAAACTTCCCATATACATGTTGTTTTAAATGCACATATATGCCGTTTATGTTAAATGATCATTGCTCTGAAATGAAAAAGAAAGAAAAAGTTAGTCTACTTTTGAAAAAATACAACACCATACAAATCTAGATGTTTCAATAAATCCAAAATTAATTTAGAACGGAGTTTCCTTAACAACGATATTACAATGTATAAAAATCTAGTTTATGTTTAATGATCATTGCTCTAAAACAAAATAATTGGTCCACTTTTGAAAAAATACAAGTCGATAAATTTTCACAACAATGAAGAGTAATTTATAAAGTAGTCTTACGTCTCTGCTAAGACCCTTTCAATAAACATAATCTCTCATGAAATGTCTCACTAAATAATTTAAGATTCTTGCCACTTTTTACATTTCTAAAAAAGAAACAAAATTCTAGAATTCAAAACATTTTAATTGATTTCTATTTTTTTGTCGTGCTTCAGTGTTTTTCAATTTTAATACTTCTTATCATGTGAACTAAGAAAATATATTTTTTACATTTTCAATCAGTTTATTAGTCTTAATTTCAATTTAAATATATATACAAATATATAAACATATACATAAGTATATATAAATAAAAAAATATATAGCATGTACATATACATAAAACCCAAACATGTACATATACATGCGCGTTCGGTGGAAGAAGGACGTAAGCGACATCTAATAATTTAGCAGTAATAAAAGTTAAAAGTTTTTAGAATTTCAAGATAATTGCTTGTGCCTGGTAGACCTTTAAGCAATCAAATGAGGTTTGTAAAAACAGTACAATTAAATAGTAATTATTTATTAATAGTGATATGTTTATATTACAAAATGTTACAAAATTTGATCGGCCATAATATGTTATAAAGCATATTAAAATTAATGTTCTACATATAAAAAATGGATCAGACTATGCACATAATACTTTATAATACACAATTATTGTATGTATGTAGTGTAGTCCAAAATATCATCTTCGTCAGAACCACTATCATTTTGTTTGGCATTTTGGTTTATTTCTAAGGTTTCTAACACATTTTTATAATAATTGCAATATTTTACTGGCATCAATTTAGGCAAACCTTTTAGGTCCTTAATTTTCTTGTTTGTCAATGGCAGGATTTCAGAATACTTTGGCTGTAAGGTAACGCTTACTAGGTTAAACACAGTCGAGTTATAAGGCGTCGTTACTTTTTACGACCTGGCCCGGTGGCTACTCAAAGAGTTTTTATCGTATGTCGTATCAATAATGAACCATTCTTTATATTGTTGATCAAATGTCAACATCCTGGAGTCGATGAATTTGGCAGAAGGCGATTTTCGCCTAACAATGTATTTATGCAATACAACAAAATTTAAAAAATCAGACTGCTGCTTTTCCACCACAACACTGCGCTGTGAAACCGAAGTTGCTATGGCTTTGACATAATCATGTTTTGTATAAACTATGCTATTGTAATACCTCTTTTTATTGTGTCCAATTTGTCCAAATTGATCATCACATGGCATAGTCGAGTGGACCGCCATCAGATAAACGTGTTGTATACCATTTACTACACCACTGTGAGTTTCTCTGAGGTACATCGAATACAAGATTCGCGTTTCTATTTTGTCCAGCACAATTATCCGAAAATACAAACAGTTGTTTACCTGGCTCACCAACAATTAAAAAAACGTATTGAAACAGAAAAACTGAGACTTAAATCATTATTTTTGGTAACCAGCTTAATCTTAATATAATACGTAATTTGTGACAAAAAAAATACAATTTTCAATTTTTATTTTTGGTGCCTACGTCCTTCTTCCACCGAACGCGTCACATACAGTATACTGTTAACAACTTTGTTGTTTCAACGGACATTTTACAAATTTCCGATATAACAGCGGAATCTCTCAAAAAAAACATTTTTTTTAATTTGAATGGGTAGTTTTATTATGAACATTTATAATAAATTTATTTTATTACATTCGAACTGTAAAACGACTGTGCTATTAATAAATATTTTCACTGATTTGCTATTAACAACAAATCATTCAAAATAGATCAATTCAGACAATCGCTGAAAATTTGTATTCGTTATTTCAACGGTTGAAAAATTTTGTCTGGCAACACATTGTTATTTTTCTTAACATTCCATATAAATTGGATTGACAACAGCACGAATGAGTTAAGCTGTATGTTGTTTGAACGCGTGTTACCTCACTTGTTCTATTGTCGATCCATATATACCAACACAAACATAAGCGCCGACATTATATTATACATCATTCCACATGTGCTCATACACCCAACCATACATATCCTGTTGTTAAGTTTGAATCATTTTATTAGGTTTTGAATTCTTGTACTTAGGTTCTAATTATTTTACTTAGGCTTAAATCCTTTTGCTTAGGTGTGGATTTTCTTGCTTAGGTTTAAATAATTTTGCTTAGTTTTGAATATTTTGCTTAGATTTGATTTAATTACCTTTGTATAGTTTGAATCCTTTTGGTTAGGTTTGAGTCCCTTTACGTGGGTTTAAATCCTTTTGGTTATGTTTCAATATTTTTGCATAGGCTTAAATCCATGAGTTTGCTTAGTTTTGAATCTTTTTGCTTAGGTTTTATATTTTCGAAGCTTCCTGTAATGAATGGAATAACAAAATAAATGTATTTGTAATGCTTTATTCATAATTCTACAAAATTATTTACTGTACAGCTTCATAAGAAATAGAAAATAGATATTCTGTATTAAAATAGTTTTTGATATGTTTTATTCTTAAATACAAAATTAATTTTGAAGATGAAGACAAGACTAAACTATAATTTGAAAAGTAAAGCATTTATTTTTTTGGAAAATATATAATATAAAATATAGGTCAAAACTAATTATGGCAACATTTAAAAAAGTAAATATTATAAAATAGTTTTAAGAAAACAATCGAATAAGAAAAAAATGTAAACTTGCTAAATAAAAATATTATTATATTCAATAAAACGTGAATTCAATGTTATTAATATATATTTTTACATATACACAAAATTTTATTAATTTTACTAAAATATTTTTTTGGAATTTATGAAAAAAAAAACTAAATAAAACAAAAATATTGCAACAATTACAAACAAAAATGACAGAAAGGGAAGCTAATTTAGGCCACAAAGTAAATGTTTGCACACAATGGTTGAATTATGTCCCCAGGAATCACTGAGGTTGAATTCTGTTACATAATTAATTGTTAAATTCAAACAAAATAACCGAATTACGGTGCAATGAAATTTATTTTAAGTCTAATAAACTAAATTTAATTTGGCAAC
Source organism: Archaeomysis grebnitzkii (assembly GCA_031471125.1). Classification (NCBI taxonomy): domain Eukaryota; kingdom Metazoa; phylum Arthropoda; class Malacostraca; order Mysida; family Mysidae; genus Archaeomysis; species Archaeomysis grebnitzkii. Next base: position 6,004 of record JARUHE010209551.1, on the reverse strand, counting down.
TAAACTACTTTTACAAGTCAAGAGGTTTACATAATCATTTTATGGTCAATATTTAAAAAAAAACAACGTTTTTATGTCAAATACAATTTGTCTGTTTAACCAAAACAATTTGTTGTTATTATTATTATTATTATTAACATTATTATTATTATAGTTCTTAATGAAAGTAGAATAACAATTATTTTATGTTTGACAAAAAGTTACAATATAAAATTATTTTAACTATTTTTAGAAACTTGCATTGTATTAAAAAACGTTTTTCAAGAAATTTTAAGATTGTAATTAAAATTAAAAAAACGTTGGCAATAATTAATAAAAAAAATTGTTTTAGTTATTGAAATAAGAAAAGGTCAATAATTTATTTATATTTTCATAACATGCTTAGTTATGATGAAAGTTTTTTTTCGAAATCGTAAACTTTAATAAAAACACAAAAAGTTTTTCGAATTTTTCAATGAGCTTAAAAGATTTTAAAATGATCCTAAAAACACTTCCTCGAAAAAAAATAAATCGAATTTTCTTTTTCACTTTCGAATAATTTCATCGCAGTTAACAGTCATTTTCTTATTAGAAATAAGTCGAGGTTTCACTTACTGAAGATGATCAATCGTCGCAAATCGAAACGTTTCAAGGTCTTACAGATGGCGTTACAAACATTCAAAAATATATTCATTTTTCTTTCTCTGCTGAAGAAATATCAAAAATAAGTTCCATATATTACAGAATTTCATTATCTACAAAATAAAAAATCTAATCCAGCACCCCTTCTCTTCAGATAGAGTTGTCATCAGGAACCACTCCTATGGCCGCATTCAGACCATAGTTTGAGGGAGCCAATGAGCAGTCGACGTTGTACCACCAATCACAGACGAAGTATTGTTGGTTGAACAACGTCTGGTTTGGGCACAGGAATGAGCCCATGTTGATGCCGTTCAGACAGATGTGGAACACTTGGCACTGTGCCTCGGTGTCGGCGTAGTACCCACCGGTGGCTTGGTCTGTGCAGCTGAAGGACGTTCTTGGGACTGTGGCGTACTGTGGGTACTCGTCTACGCCGCCGTTGGTCTGCAAACAAATAAAAAAGTGTGACAAGGAAATGTTAAAAAAGTTGTAAGAAAAACAGGCTCAAAGCAATGTTGGATATGGTACTATATCTTATTTTGTTTACCATTTTTAGATCGACAATAGCACAAGTGAGGCAACTCTCGCTCAAACAACATAACTCTGATCTCACTTGTGCTATTGTCGATATATATATGATAAGGATACCATGGCTTTTTTGTGCAGATTTCATGACTTCACTATACATTCTATACCGTAACATGATTCTTTAGAGAGTTATTTTTAGTTGTAACGTGATTCTGTAGGGTGTTATTTTTAGTTGTAACGTGATTCTGTAGGGTGTTATTTTTAGTTGTAACATGATTCTGTAGGGTGTTATTTTTAGTTCCGTATCATACCTAAGATACACATCGTTCTTTACTCTAACCTTTATCAAAGAGTTTAATCACAGACTACAGTGTAGTCTATGGTTTAACCCTACATACTAGAGTTATTTTACATACTACTTTAAATGTAGTTCAATCTTTGTGGCAAAGATAATGTGAAGTAAATGGTTAAAAAAAAATATAATATACTATAATTTTTGAGAAATATTAATAAAGCTATGAGCAGTAGAGTAGCAACATTATTAGAGTAGTAGTATTAAAACAACTCTAGTAATTAAGTTAAAACATAACGATATGAATGTTAAATAACAATAATAAAAGTAATATAACATTAATAGCAGTATTAAAATATATAGTAAATTACCAAACCCTCCGGGTTTATAGCGGAGACCTAAAGTTATTGCTCTGAATTCAACAAGTCTATAAATACAAGTTTGTTATTATAATATTATTATTCCTAATGCATATTATCTTTCATTTATGTTAAACGACCATTGCTCTAAAACAATAAATAAAATGTTAAAACCCACAAGTAACCAACAACACTAACAATAACAACAATCAATAGTAAATCATAGAACTGTGCTTTATGTCTCCGCTAACATTATTGGTTATGACAAAAATAATAAATAAATAGCAATAGTAAAAATAATATTACATTAACAATAACAATCAAGGTGATGGTAATAATAAAAACAAAATTAAATATAACCTAACAATACAGAAATACGAAAATTATTCTTCAATACTATTAAATTTTAACTATCAAAAATGGAAAAAGGTCGTATAAAACATTAGTAATAATAAATAACAACTATAACAAATTTAATTATATTATAATATTAAAAATAAAATATAATTATTCTGTAAAACATATAAATTTATTTTGAAAATTCATTGCACTAAAATAATTGTTTGTTTGCTTAATCTTAACATCAATTTTTCCTATCATTATTTTCAATAAATTTCGGTTATCTTGCAATCGGAAACATCGCATGCAACAAAATGCAAGGAAACTGCATTTATTTTCGCATTATTTGCATATTTCAAAATTAATTATTTATTATTTTGGAGAAATAATAATTTAGATTTTGTGTAAGAATAAAAACCTATTATTATCATTTAAAAATCAAGATAATATTTAATTTGACAGTGCATGTTTTTTTCTCGCTTTATTTCAATTTTTGTTTTGCAAGTCTTTAGAATTTGTGTACTTAGCGAACATTTGAAAAATATATATGCTCAAATTTATGTAATAAGAAATCTAAAATTAATGATAATATTAATTATGGTATAAATGATTATAATAATGTTAAAACATAATGATAAAAAAGTCAGTGTTATTGATAATAACATTAAACTATATCAAAAATGTTTTTTATTACGAATATTAATTCTAAAGAAATATAATAATTGAGCAAAGTAGAAAGACAATAACTTAAATAAGTTTAAAAATTAAATAGTTGGTTAAAAAAAATTTTTTTTAATTTGTTTTATAAAAAATGAATGAGACAATGAGAAATAATTTAAACAGTAAACAGCATCTTAAACTGGAGCGAATTTGAACATGAGAAGATGGTTAATAAAAAAATATAGGAAAAATAAAATAGGCAGATAGAAGAAAAAGTAGAAGAAGAAGAAAAGAACAAGAGACAGGTAAAAAAAGAAGAAAAGATAAAAAAGAAGAAAAAATAAACCGAAACAGATAAAAAGAATAAGAAAAGAGAAGAAAGAAGAAACAGAGAAACCAAAAGAGATGGAAAATAAGAAAAGATAAGTAAGAAGAAACAGAGAAACCAAAAGAGATGGAAAATAAGAAAAGATAAAGAAAAAAAAAGTATGAAAACAGAAGAAAACAAGAACATATAAATAAGAAGAAACAAAGAAACCAAAACAGATGGAAAATAAGAAAAGATAAAGAAAAAAGTGAATGAAAACAGAAGAAAACAAGAACTTTTAAAGAAGAAGAAACAAAGAAACCAAAACAGATAAAAAAATTAAAAACAAGGGTAAAATGAAGAACTCACAGTCTGCGCAATCTGTTTCCCGATGTTCTGCGCCGCACTCTGAGGGGCCTGCGAGTCGGTGTTTCCGAAATCCTGTTCGAAGGACTGACCGAAATCCTGTCCAAAATCATTCGCCTGAATCGTCTGCGAATCAAATCCTTGATTTTGTGCGGCACTATCAAAGGTCAACCCTTGGTTGTCGTTGAAATCCAAAGAATTGAGGTCTCCCGCTCCACCCTGCACCGAAACCTGGTTGAAGGAGGAAGAAGAAGAAGAAGAACTGCTTTTGCTGTTTTGTGAAGAAGAAGAAAAAGAGTTTTGTTGGAATTGGTTCGAGTTGGGAAGCTGAAGGAATCCGCCGCTGAAGTCGTTCGATACGGCTTGGCCGTTGATGTCCTGGAATTGAGGTGTAAGGTAGAGTTTATGGTTATCAATTAAACTGAAATGGAAGTTACTCTTAAATACCCTCTCAGAAGAAATACGATTTACGTACGTACGCGTACCAAACGTACCTTACGTACCAAACGTACGTTGTAAAAAACATACTTCCGGTGCGCTTTCTCACAAAATATGTCATGGTTTGGTATTTTTGTATCCACAAAATACGTACGTAAGTGTTTTTGTGGATACAACGTGCCAAGTACGTGCATATTTATTGCAGGTACGTTTTGTACGTAAGGTACGTCTAGTACGCATACGTACTTTTCTTGAAGGGTAAGCAAATACAGGTTTTGAATATATTGTATCACTCCAAGACATTGTCTAACCTCTCAAAACAGACCCAGTTAGAATTTATCTGTGCAGCATAGATAGTTATCTGTGATTTCCAACGATTTATCTTTGCAGTATGTCTGCATTATCTTCCCGAAGGACCAAAAAAAGTTTTTCTTTTTTCAATTTATGTATAATAACCAACTATAAATCAATGATAATGCGAAGATAAAAGAGATCATTATTTACATGCGGAGAAGATCATTTCTAACTGGGTAAAGATGAAAGTTTTTTATGTTTGAAAATTTATGTTTTGATTGTTTTTTTAAAAAACTAAATAAAAGCTTCATTTTTAGACAAAATCGAGTTGCAATTAGATCTTAGAGATTTTAAAAACTTAAAAAAGTTAATTTTTAAATAGTTATAAATCTTTTGAAAAATTAATATCTTTAAACTTGAATAATTGTACAACTTTTGAGAAAATGAAAACTTTAAAAATGTAATTTCTTAGAACTTAAATAACTATACAAATTTTAAGAAATTAAAAACTTAAAGAATTTAAATGTTAAAAATCTAAATAATTATTAAACTTTTGAGAATTTAAAAACTTAAAAATTTAAAGTTTAAAATTCTAAGAAATTATAAAACTTTTGAGAATCTAAAAACATTAAAAATTTTAATTTTAAAAACTTATATAATTATAAAACTTTTGAGCATTTAGAAACTTAAAAAAATTAATTTTTAAAACTTAAATAATTATACAACTTTTGAGAGTCTAAAAACGTCAAAAATTTAAATTAAAAAAAATTAAATAATTATGAAACTTTTGAGCATTTAATAACTTGAAAAAAATTAATATTTTAAAACTTAAATAGTTATACAACTTTTGAGTATTTAAAAACTTATAAAATTAATTTTTAAAACTAAATAATTATACAACTTTTGAAAATCCAAAAACGTAAAAATTAAAATTTTAAAAACTTAAATAATTAAAAAACTTTTACAAATCTAAAAAACGTAAAAATTTTAATTTTAAAAACTTAAATATTTAAAAAACATTTGAGAATTTAAAAACTGAACGAATCACCTGAGCGACATCTTGGTCGGGTGTTTGTGTGGTGAAATCTTGGTTATCGTGAAATTGTTCAGTGTGATCCTCATGTTCATGTTCATGTTCGTGATTGTGTTCATCATGTTCATGTTCATGATCATGATGAGGATGAGTTTGGTTGTGATCATGATGGTGATCCCCGTGGTGGTGTTCCAGACCGTCGAGCAGGCTTCCCTGAACCTATTTTGTGCGACATGCAAAAGAGGTGAGTCGTGAGGTAAAAAAAGGGGAGATAATAAAATCTCAGTGATGAAGGTAAAACTATCAGTGATGAGTGAAAAATAATCAGTGATGAGTGGAAAACTATCAGTGATGAGTGGAAAATGATCAGTGATGAGTAGAAAAATAACAGTGATGAATGGAATATGATCAGTGATGAGTGGAGAATGATCAGTGATGAGTAAAAATGATCAGTGATGAGTGGAAAATGATAAGTGATGAGTAGAAAAATAACAGTGATGAATGTAAAATGATCAGTGATGAGTGGAGAATGATCAGTGATGAGTAAAAAATGATCAGTGATGAGTGGAAAAATATCAGTGGTGAGTGGAAAAATGATCAGTGATGAGTGGAAAATTATCAGTGATGAGTGGAAAAACATCAGTGATGAGTGGACAATGTTCAGTGATGAAAATAAAAACATCAATGAGTATACAATACAATACCAGTGATGTGAATACAAAGATCAGTGATGAAGTCGAAAAAGATGAATAGGTCTTCGTAAAAGT
>JARUHE010209440.1:0-13436 GCA_031471125.1 Archaeomysis grebnitzkii | reverse complement strand
TTGTTATTTCATGTCGAACAAATATCATTTAAAGCTTTAAACATAACCCATAGCTACATTTTTATTCACGGATTTCATGTCCAAGCTTGAGCAAATCAACACTTCAAATTACTTCATGAAACCTTACGTTTGAACAAAAATGGGGCCATACAACTGAATTGACATTAACATCATAATTTTTCAAGTGATTTTATTTAAAATATTTGCAAAGTGCAATCATTTATATGTACTCGTAGCACAATTTATCCAGAAAATAAATGTACCACAGAAAAATTTAAAAAGACATTTCAAATTTGTGGCCAGGTAAAAATACTTCTGCAAAATAGACCTTTCACACACAAATTAGCTTAAACTATCAGTAATTAGTATAAAATTTTATTTTTTATCAAATATGAACAAGCTTTCATAACTTTTAGGTAAAAATACTTACATCTTGTAAGAACAAATGTGTAATTCACTGAGTTCCAAAAATAATGCAAGTAGCCAAATATGAAGTAAGAAACAGAACTATATTTTCTTTCTTCATCGATGCGCTGTTCATATTTTTGGTCTTTTATTTAGCTCAACCACAGATACATTAGAATATTTTCCTTTCTTGTCGTCGATCATACTTTTCGATGTTTTTCCATTCGATTATTTGAACATATTTGTAAAATATATGCACATATCAACAATCTTGTTAAATTTATGAAATTTTTAATAAAAATGTAAGTAAGCTATTTAGAGGTTAGTAAGTTTGAAAATGTTTATGCAGCTTAATCAAATTTTTGCCGAAAAATGTGGGAGTGTGAAAGCAAATAGTCTTCTGGGACAATATGGCAGCCTAAAGTTTTGGCCTGATCATAACATAGAAACATATTTACTTCAGAGTTTAATTAATTTTTTCAGTTTATTGGCATAACCTTTACAGGCTGTTGTTTTACTTTTGGACACAAACTTTGGAAATTTTTTTTGGATTTAAACACAAATGTAATTTTACAATTTATGAAATAATAATAATAAGAAAATGGAATATGAACCTAAAACTGAACCTAAAAATTATTTAAATAAATATTTACCAAATAAAACAAAAGAAAATTGGAGAAACACTGATGAGTAATGATTAAGGTTGACTAATTCAGTTTGAAATTTTGAATGCTGGGGAACTCGACATGGTAAAGTGGCATGTTCTTGGTTCCAAGTTAGATGGGAAACTACAGAAACCAACTTAACCTTACCTAACCCAACCTATATGAATATATAAGTAAGAGGACCTATGAAAAATCCAAAAACAAATTATTAAACCTTTAATAATAAAATAATAAAATTTGGTTGTTTTCAACAAGATCTGTCAGGGTTATTGTAAGCATAAATCAACATTTAAGCCAATTTTAGCAGTATCATGATCCAAACAAAGCCTAACCTGTCTTTGCTCCTCAAATGGTTTTTGGTGGCCAAAAACACCTAGCTTAGCCTATGTGAGAAACCTGTTCTGATTGATTGATTTCAAGAAGTCTTCTAGCACGCCAGAGAGACAATAATGGCAGATGTACGATTTTGATAATATACGATATATAATATATTATAATTAGATATAATATTGCATTTATTTCAATAATTGTTTTTGAATCATAATATTCATCTATATTGCAGCATTTTGATAAGATATTTTGGTAAACAATTTCCTATGAAAAAAGCAAATTGTGTGTTACCGTTCTGGACTTTGACCAAATTGACGAAAGACTATTTCTAATGAAACACATGAAAATAGCTGAAAAACACACCGAAATTCCCTAAAATACAATGCTATCTATACCTTGTGTTTGTAGGCACAAACTAAAATAATGTAAAATTGTTGACAAATAAAATTGACTGAATTTCATCAACAAAGCACTGAATTTTGGAAATATTTAGGTATATTTCCAGCTATTTTCATGTGATTAACTGGAAAAGAATCAATTAAATGAAGGTTCCACACTTTAAAACCGTAGGTACCATGGTGCTAAAAATGAGTTTTTTTGTCCTTCAAGAAAAAATTAGCACAAAGTAGCCTTTCTCTGCAATAAAAACTTAAAAACGAACAAAACTCATTAAAAATGACTGTCCTCTTCAAAATCGAAAAATATTTTTTAGCTCTCTGGTAGGTAGAACCCCATAACTTGCAAGAATTGAATGTAAAGTTCACCTTTATCAAGGATTTTTTTGATGAACCCAAAAAGGGTTAATTTGCAAGAGTTTTTGCAATTCATGCTTAGCCAAAATTTGATCTTACCACTTTGCAATATAGTTCACGACTGTTAAAAACCCCCTATTATTTTGAAGGGTGTGCAACAAAACGCGTTAACCATCATACTTAGGATACCCCACTTTTCGTTTAAAAATGATAAAATTATGACTTTTTTGTAAGAAACTGATATGAAATGCAAATACATTAATCATGGACATTATAGAAACTCACAAATCCTAACCTAACCTCACTTACTCGTACATAATTCTCATAAATATATAAAAATAAGGAACTATAATAGAGAAAAAACCTACAAATTACAAATAAGCCCCTACAAATTATAACTAGGAAACTTAATTCTGATGGCTTGCGACCATTACGGAAGAATTAAAGAATTAAATAGTGCATTTCTGTTTATTTTAGATAATTTTGTACGTTTTTCCTTTTGAAAACTTCCAATAGTCCTATCTCAATTTAACCCAAACTTGTATCAGGGCAATGCCTTAAAACTATGTTTGCCAAATGTTCCATAGGCATGACTATTGGAGTGGATTATGACAGCAGGGTGTAATTTTTGAGATTTTTGGCTATACGAGTACATTCCGGATCCAAAATTTGGGCAAAAAGAGTGCACACTAAAAAATGTCAGTTTATGCCAAAAAGTATTTTTTGTGTCCTGTTTAACCAATAAAATGTTTTAAACAGGTTCAATTCTGCAATAAAAAGAGTGAAACTTAATAACACCCACGCAATTGTATAGCAACTTATGTAATATAAAACCCTTTTCAGTTGTGACGTTATGCCCGGGTAACATCATGCCCAGCTGACATCATATTTTCATCAGATTTAGGCTACATGACCCAGTATTTAAGTAAATTTTAGAATTATTGTGACCCATCAAACAAAACCTAACTTGACTTCACTCCTCAAGTGGTTTTCAGTGGCTATTTGAGGAGCAAATTTAGCCCAAGTCTTGTTTTGAAAGATTACCTCATCCGGGTGTGATGTCACAACCGTTGTACATATAGCAGTAACCAGGCGTATGATTTACGATATATATATTTTTGTATATTTTGTATATATATATTACTTTAATATTGCATCTATTTCAATAATTTGTAGCTTAATGGAAATATTTCATCATATTACAACTTTAATATTTTTGCTAAAAAAAAACTAAACGCACAATTGCGTGCACCATGGAAAGATTAATCATAAAAACTGACAAAAATAAATATCCCTTTTGAAATGAAAAAACATGTTTAGGAAACTATACCTTGCCGAATTCATTGACTTGAGACAAAATTCTATCCCGGAAAGCAACTACTTTAATCATAGAAATGGTGATCTCAAAATCATCAACAAAATTTATCAGACAATAAGTTCTTTGGGGTCGAAAATTTAACTGAATTGTCTTTCACTGGCACTCTAGATAAGCAATCTAGAACACAATTTTGTTGCATTATTGCATCTGGATCAAATCTAGAAAGGCATACATAATTAGTAATGGAAGATTTTAATCTATCAAAAGTATGATAAAATGTTAACATGATTTTTTATATCTGTTGAAAGCGGTAGAAATTTGAATGATTAGTGATTGAAATATCATTAAAGTTTGCCTTTAACTAATTGCAATTGTCAAAATAATATAATGATATAATAATATAATAATATAATAATATAATAATATAATAATGTAATAGTAAAATAGTATAATAGTATAATAATTTAATAGTTTAATAGTTTAATAGTTTAATAGTTTAATAGTTTAACAGTTTAACACTTTAACAGTTGTTTAGTTGTATAGTTTAACAGTTTAACAAGTAGGAGTAAATACTATGCATTAAAAGCTGTGTTTGTATGTTACAAAAGTTTCTAAAATTGTTCAATTATTTAATACAATTCTATATATTATTATATTAACCTTTTTCTTTCATTCGTTTATATAATAAAAATATCTCTAAACCTTCAAATTCAATTTAATGATAAATTGGCTTAGTCTAAAAACTCCTAAAATGTCTTATATAAAAAAGTATAAATTTTAGGCAACAAAGTCCTTCAGACATTCTACCTTAGAATCTCCTCTTCTTTCATTTGTTTTATAAATAAATTTTTCTCTAAACCTTTAAATAAAAAGCTTGGTTAACCAGAATTTCATTTTTTTTATAAAATGTATGTTTTAATAAATAAATATTGATTTAAGAAAAAAAAATCTTTAGTGATACCAGTGTAAAATGTTATGTACTTCATATTCATTTAAACAAACTTTTCTGGAAAATTAATATTTTTTATTATTTTGAAAAAAATGCAAAATTTTGGTAGTCCACAAATCATCCACCGTCCCAACAACAACAGTCAGAGGTCACATATTGAAGCTGAATTTTTCAAATACAGCTTAATAATTTAATAATAATAATAATTTAATAATAATTTAATAATAATTTAATATTTATTTAATAATAATAATAATAATAATTTCATAATTTCATAATTTAATAATAATAACAATTTTAATAATAATAATAATAATAATAATAACAATAATAACAATTTAATAATAATAATACTAATAACAATTTAATAATAATAATAACAATAATAACAATTTAATAATAATAATACTAATAACAATTTAATAATAATAATAGCAAAAATATCTTATGTACAGGTTGAGAGGCTGATAGACAGAGTACAGTCTTCAACTTTGCTTGAGGATCGCAGAGATGGATGCCGAGCTCTCAAAGCAATGTCCCGCAAATACCGGGTACTTGTTGGTGCACATGGAATGGATGCCTTGACACAAGTAAGATTTAATCACAACAAAATAATTTTTCAAATAAAAAAGTTTAGCCTATTTTTAACATTGAGTTAATTTTTTTTCTTCATAATTTAAAAACATTCCTAAATTAAAGAACTTTAAATCTCTAATTTGTTCAATAAGTAAAGGTGTGCCATACAAATATTCAAACAATATAACTATGAGAAAAATTATGATGTGAAGATCTGAAGTATTTTTCAATTATTGCATCTGGTAATATTGAAAGGTTCAATTGTTGTAAAAACACTGAAATAAGTTTATCCTCAAATACTGTAGTTTGAAAATTATTGATTTATTTTCAAATTTACAATTTTTACAGGTGTTACAAATGGACCGATCGGACCATGAAATTGTAAATTATGCTTTAGAAACCTTAATCAATATCACTTCATGTGAAGTTTTTGATGAAGAAGCAGGTAAAAGTTTTTTTTTGTTTTATTTTACAACAAAAACATGAAAATAGTTTGAATTGAAGAATTATTTAATCTAGCAAAAGTTTTAAACATAATCAAATACTTTTCAGAGGAACAAAATGTGGAACCTGAAACTTTATCTAGAGTTGGCGAACAATTCACCGAAATTTTTATTAAAAGATCCGAAAATATAGCTTTAGTGGTTGAACAACTCGACGACTTTGATTTCAAAGTTCGATACCCTGCTATAAAACTTTTAGCAAATCTTCTATTGAATAGGTAAGAAATATTATTTTCTATTGAATATTACATTATGCTTGTGATATCAAATCAAACTAGTGTATATTGAAATTCTGATTCTATCAATATGGTTTTAGGTTTTACAGTTTGTTAATGTTTATATCATGACAATCTAAAAAAATTGCTCTATAAAAGACATCATTAACATATAAGTGCTATAGAAAAATGGTGGCTGTTTATTGATTAGATGAGAGACTAAATTTCTTGTCATAACCACATACCCAAATCACTTGTTACATATCCTTTTCTAAAAATTACCCTTCTGCTTATATAGAACAAATTCCCCAACTAAATCCTACTTCCAAATTTTCAATAAAATTCCTCCATGCCATTATCTCCCATTTGGAGCTCAGGAGGCATTCTGTTAGAGTGGCTGGGTATTTAAATATGTACAAATGAGAATATGTTAGATGACAAAAGTAGACAACATTATAAATAACTTTCGGAATGTTAGGAGAATGAATGTTAATTAAATGTTTAATAGAATTATGGGAACAGGAAAAATAATAATTGGGTTTTGTTTTGTTAAAATGTTGATAGGTATTCTTTATTTTTAAATTGTTCATTGTCTCATATTGCGGTCTTGTCTTCTCCTCTAACCTCATATAAAGAGTAAAATTTTGAATTAGTTTGAACTTAATTTATGATGATAATAGAATTTTAATTTTAATTATTTTTCTGGTTTCAGACCTAGAGATATGCAAGATGCAATTTTAGTAATTCCAAGTGGAGTATCAAAGCTTATGGATTTGCTCTCTGATAGCCGAGAAGTTATTCGAAACGATGTGAGTTGCATTGAAGTGAATGTTTTTTGTTTGCAACAATAGTTAATCATTGTATTAAAACATTAAATTAATTTTAAACTAAGCATTCTCAATGACAAACTATCTTTGGACTTTTGTTGATGAAATAAAGTGAAACTGAGAAATGGCATTTACTATTTCATTGTCATTGTAGTCATCGGGTGTATCCTTTCACATTCATAAAAATGTAAAAGTATTTTCTTTATTGTTTTAAACTTTGCACATAAATGCTTTATAACAATATAAATAACTTCTTCTCAGCAAGTTTTATTGTGAAGCTTATATTGTTTTGTTTGTTGGTTGTTTTATGGTTTTCATTTTGAGACTGAATAGTTACTTGATATTTGAACCACGAGGCATAACAATCAAAATATTTGAAATTGAGTTAAACTATTTGAAATTACCCTTTTCATTTATTTGTTGAGAATACATCTGCATTTTATTGCATCATTTTCTGACTAGTTACTTTGACCATACATCAGTTAAAGGTATAATAATAAAATTGAAAAAAAACAAGAGTTAGAAATAATAATTGAAATAAAGTTAATTTTTGTCATAATTTTTTATTTAATCTTTCCTCACCAGATGATTTTATTATTAAGACATCTAACAAGAAACAACAGCAGCCTACAGAAGATTGTTGCCTTTGAAAATGCGTTTGACAATCTTTTTGCCATCATCAAGGAAGAAGGATTTGCAGAAGGTGGCGTCGTCGTTGAAGATTGCCTGATGCTTATGATGTCTCTCCTCACAAATAATCCTTCCAATCAAGCTTTCTTCAAAGAAGGTTTGTTAAGAGTTAATGTATATTTTGTAGCAAGTTTATACATTATTTAGTAATGATAATTATTATTCTGCCTCATCTTGGTTTAGGTATTGAAAATTGATAACTTTTTAATAACTGATGAATGAATTTGAATATAAAAAATGTAATAAGTGTTGATGTCTCCAGCAAGTTACATTCAGAGGCTGACAAGTTTCTTCACCACACCTTTGGAAGGAGTGGGAGAAGGATGGCTGCCACAGAAAGTGTCGAACGTTCATTATATGTTGCAAGTAAGTTTATTATTATTTATTATTGTCATTATTATTATAATATGTTGCATGTAAGTTTATTATTATTTATTATTGTCATTATTATTATAATATGTTGCAAGTAAGTTTATTATTAAGAATATGAATCTAATTTTCCTCTATGCTGGATCTGATGGGCAATGCCACCCACTTAACCTGCAATAATTGGGTCTTTTCTTTTTCTCGTCCCTTTTTCCTTTATTTTTTATTGGAAAGCATTAATTCTGTTTGAACTTCTTGGCATTTTTTATTTATTCTTTCTTTCATTTTTTTAGTTCTTCTATCATGACACTCACTTTTTCTCTTTTCATTCATCATATTTGTTTACATAAAAAATCTCACTTATTTATGAATTTTATTTACAATCCAACTTTTCCTGAATATGTAAAACAAAACAAAAATTCTTCATTAATAAGTAAAATAAAAATAAAATTCTTCATTAATAATAAAATGAAAATTTTCAGTTGGTTAGAATTTTGGTGTCGCCCCAAAATGCAACCCAAGCAGTGCATGCTTGTCAGAAAGTGATGAGTGCTTGTGGATTGGTGGAAGTGCTTTGTAATTTGTTGATGGCCGCTGGCGTACCTGCAGACATACTCACAGACACCATTTTGACCGTTTCTGATTTGATCCGAGGAAATCAGCCGAATCAAGACTTTTTCATGACTGTCATGGCACCCTCGAATCCTCCGAGGTAAGGTGTTGGTGGTTGATGAAGGTTTTGGATAATTTCTTATTATTTTTTATGTTAATAATTAGTTTTTATGGTATCCATCCTACAGATTACAATCGACATGCGTAGGTCAGTCCGTCGTCGTCTGCGTCTCGCGTTAACAATTTAGGTGAAGGTAAATGTTAAAGTTTTTTATTTTTAATTTCACAGTTTTTGTTATTGGACAAAGTTTATAGATAATGAGCTGAAGAATAACTTTATAAAAAAATTATATATAATATTTTCTTTAAAAAATGATTTTTATAGCTCAAATTAACTTCAAAATAATTTTACTATTTTTATAAGAGTGGTGAAGGTGAATGTTAAAGTTTTTTTTAGTTTTTTTTAAATTAACAAATTTTTTAAAATTATAACTTTGCTTAAAAATAAACAAGTTTCTATAGATTTATTCCCTAAAAATAATGGTTTTAATGAACTTGAAAATATTTCGCTATTTTTATAAGAGGTGAAGACAAATGTTAAGTTTTTTTTTATTTTACATTTTTTTTTATAAGTGCAATTAATCTGTGATCTAGGGTGTTGCTTTTTACTGAAACCATTTGTTACCGCTGGTTGATGGATGCACTATTATATCAAAAAATTTTATATTTGTAATTTAGTTTGAAAACTTCAAATTTAAATTGTCAAAAGTGAAATCGTATGAGTAGCTGTTCTGATAGAGATGGACACAGTTATGGGTGCAAAGCATATTCACTGTCTCCAATTGCCAATATCAACTGATGTTAAGGTGATTGCCCACCTAACCAAAAACCAAAATAATGTTGCTCAATCTCACTGGTGCTCGAAAAGTAGTGTTTTCGATGTTAAAAAGAGCATAATAAAAGTTTAGATCAAACAAATATGCATAAACAGTTTCATAGAAACTCATTTATTTTGAAAGTTAACCTATTAATTGGCGAAACAAATAAAATAGTATTAATATTATTGATAAACTATTACATTTTATGGTATAACAATGGTATCAAAAAATGATCATTAATAAAGTAGTCTACTAATTTTCAATACTCAGTAGTGCCATTTAGGTTTTAATAATAGTATCTATCTTATAAGGCAACTCAAAAGAGATCTAAAAAAATAAGAAAAGTATGAAAAAATGATGCTGAACCAGTTTACTAAAGTTGGTGATCTTTGATTTACAGACCAGCAATAGTTGTACTTCTAATGTCGATGGTGAATGACAAGCAACCGTTCTCACTGCGTTGCTCGGTGCTCTACTGTTTCCAGTGCTTCCTTTACCGAAATCAGTCTGGCCAGGCACAAATCATTCAAACTCTTCTTCCTCAAACAGCTGATGGTATGATTTTTTTTTTATAAAATTGCAATTTATTTTATTTGTTGAATTTATATTACTTCTTTAGAAAAGATTTATTGATTCTAGTTTAAATTTAAAGTAGGAGAAATCAATTCACCTGTGATTGATAATAGATTTTATATTAATGTTTCCAATATACAAATAAGCTTGATTATAAAATAGTTGCCATTGTCACCAAATTTGAATTATATTTACTGAAAATAACCAAGTATGGGCTTAACCAGTTTGAAAAACAATATAATTTGATTTTATACAAAACTAAGAAGTTATGAAATGATGTAGATAAATGTTTTGAGTTCATGTTGAATGATTTTTAAGAGTCCCTTACGTTAATGAGAATACTATGTTGACCGCTGAATGCTGTTTTTTTTTTCAAAAACCAGAAGAATAAAGCAGGAAATTGATAAATAATAAATGTATTTACTAAGTGAAATACCTTCTTTTTTATAGAAAATAATTGTTATTATTATAAATTATTTATTACTGTTGTATGAATGATCAGAATCTTCTTGAATTATTTGTTAACTAATTCAAATATTTTCTATTCTCTTTGATGACCCAATTCAATAATTAATTCGTATTCCTTAGAAGGTAAGGCTCCTCGTTTATTTTGAATAATTCTTGAACTGATTGGAAATAATTGAATAATTTTGTATCTTGTCCAATTTGATTAACAATTTTGTCGGTATTTGTGATGAAATAACTTTCATGTTTTAGTTATCTTAACTAACAAGCAAGTTTGAGTTTGTTTCTGCCAAGGACTTTATTTAGTTACTTAAGTTTTAGGGTCTGTATTATTATTTTTATTAACATTTGTTTTTTTTCTGCAATAAGAAAAGTCAAAAGAAGACCATATGCCAGGGACTCAATTTTCTCGACACCTTAAGGTTACAATGCCAAGTATAGATTCATGACTAATATAACCAATCCATAAATATTAAATTCTACACTCCATCCACACTGTTTATGGAATACGTTGCTGCATAACCAAGGTTGCTTTTTATGTTGAGCAAAGTAAAATCGCATTTCAATTGTTACAAAATAATTTACTCATGAAAATTTGATTAATAAGAACTTAGTCTTTTCTAAAATGTAAACACAATTAATTTATAAAAAATATAATAAGCATTTTTTGCAATTATACAATTATTTTATATTGAAACTTGGCTTCAAATCTTTATTGCTGACTTAAAGGTGTTGGTGCAACCTCTTGTTGATATTCCTTTTACGAATTCGGTCTTGATAATTTTTTTATTAACTTTCTTCAACTTTTTTGTCTTGATAATGTTTTCATTAACTTTGTTGTACTTGGAAAATGTATAATTTTGATTTTAGTATTGAATTATTAATTTTTGTTGTCTTTTGCTTGTGCTTAAGTTTAATTGAATACATTTTGATTTCTATTTTGTTGAAGTTAATATTTAATTTCACATTTGATGTTTGTAATATTGGGTTCATTTATTATTTTGGAAGCTTTATTGTATTTTAAGTGAATATGAAAAATTAATTATCAGTAAATAATACTCAAATTTATTTTTTAAAGTTCAAAGTTTTTTGACTGAACATATTTTCTAATGTTGATGTTGCCTTAATTTTTTTACATAGCTCATAATTTTATTATTCATTCAACAGCCAATCAGATAACTGCTGGTCAACTTCTATGTGGTGGGTTGTTCTCCCCCGATGGAGTATCCAATTGGTTTTCCGCTGTTGCTCTGTCTCACGCACTCCTAGATAACGTAACACAGAAGGAACAACTCCTGCGTGTTCAACTGGCAACCGGAGCAGGAAATCCTTCGGTTTCTCTATTACAACAGTGTGCCACATTACTCCAAAGTAGCAATTCTCGGTTGACTAAATTCGGAATGCTTCAATTGCTGTCCACGTGGTTGACTCAGTGTCCGATTGCTGTGACACATTTTCTCAATATCACTACAATGGTTCCGTATCTTCTGACAAATGTAAGTTCAAAATTATATGTTAACTAATTTATACTATTTTATTTAATCTCAAAATAAAATTAATAAAGTTGGGACAACTGGTTTTACATAACAATGAGATGTATTTAAATATATAAATAAAAATGTGAATAAGTAAATAAGTAATAAAAAAACATAATACCAATTCAATGATATAATTCTAACATATTTTAAGGTGTGATGCTAAATTAAATTATCGTTTAGCCTATCTAATTTTTAAACTGAAAATTTCAGGTAAGCTCTACAGATCATGACGAACTAGAAGTGACTTGTCAGGGATTGTATGCCTTCTTATTGGGTCTTTGTGCGCAATTCAACGATGGTTCTGTTGCTAGTTTCACCAGAGAAACAATGACACAACTCGTTTCCGACAGGGTTGGCGCAGAAAGCTTCAGCGACAAGCTGAGCAACATAACCCGCACTGAGGCATACTCGAAAGCTGTCAAACATCCTCAATTGGTCGCCAAAAATCCTTCCGAATTGGTGTTCGATCATGAGTTCTCAAAATCATTTAAATCTCTTGAAGGTGAGATAAGTTTAAATTTTATCTTTTAAGTTTCAATCTATTTTATTATTAATTTTGTTGTTTTTGTCAAGTGTGCCAGTGACGAATGATCAGTTATGAGGTGTACATTAAATAATCCAAGTAATGTTTTTTGAAAAAACTTAAAATTATTGAGATTTGGGTTTATTTTTTTTGTGGAGTTTGTTATTTTTTTCCATACTCAAGTAAAGCATTCAAGTTTTTTGTTTGTTGACCTACAGTTATCATTTGTATTGCAAATGAACAGTTATGAGGTGTACATTAAAACTTCCTAAGTAACATTTTTTTAACGCATAATTATTGAGATAAAAGGGTTTTTATGAATATTTTTTATGGAGTTTGCCATTTCTTCCATACTCAAGTAAAACATGTCAAGTTTTTGTTTGATGACCTAAAGTTATCATTTATATCTCAAATGAATTTGTTTTTGTACACGCGAAACATCGGTGATCGAAGTCCTCTGGTTTATTATAAAACTCATATTACAAGACCATTAAGACAGAAAAATGTTTTGTGAGTATATGAAATCAAATCTAATCTAAAAGTAAAGAAAAAGTCTATAATACCTGATAAAATATAGTATAAACTGAACATCAAAGATGCTAAAAATACAAACAAAAATGGTGCTTTTTGTAGTAATTGAAAGCTTTTTTATAACACCAATAACTCAACTTTTTAAATAAAAAACATTAATATCATAAGCATAGGTTTATAATTAACTTAGAAGTTATCTATACATAAAAACAATACATTTTTGGAATACTACCCATAGTTTATTGTCAAAAAAACTTATTTGGTTCTATCTAACACAAACATGAACAAATTATATAAAATACTTATTCTATAAATGTTTAGATCCGTAAAATTGTTGGAGGAAAGACCTGAATAATAGATATACCTTCATTTTTCAATTCAACACATAGTTGGTTACAATATATTGTGTTTCATATAGAGTAGTTATAAGTACATAATTTGAAAATTTTAATGAAATTTGTATTGGTTATTTCTTTATAAATCTAATACTCTTGAAGACGAATCCATACATTATAATTTATTTAAATATCCTAACCTAACCCATACATAATTGTTTCTTCAAAAGGACCATGCATTATAATTTTTTCATATACTAACCTAACCCATGCGTAATTGTTACTTCGTCAACGGCCTTGGCCACGTGAAACCGCTTCCCGTATGATCAGCGAAGTTAAGCAACGTTGGGTCTGGTTAGTACTTGGATGGGTGACCGTCTGGGAA
>JARUHE010209329.1:0-13437 GCA_031471125.1 Archaeomysis grebnitzkii | reverse complement strand
TTTCTTAATAACTTGTTTGTTTTTTAATATTTTTGCATCAAACTTTCAGAACTGAACAATCAATATGCTTACAATATAATGCAATAAATTTCGTTTTAGATTATTCATTTTTAAAATGAGGAAAAATAACTTGTAAAATATTTTACATATTTTTTGCTTAAAATTTTCAGAATTTAACTAAGTATGCATGTATAAATACAATGTAATACAATCTAAAAAATTCAATTTATTTTGTTATTGCTGATGACATTTAAAATTTTTTTTATTTTATAGTTGTAGCTATATTATAAAAATAACATTTAAGCCACATAGCTATTTAGGCATAACTAGTATTTATACATCAATGGATTAGAAATGAAGTATACATAAATAGTATCTAAGGTGAATTTTTGATTAAATAATGTTTTCTCACTTTGTAACACCATTTTTTATTGACATTTGTGGAGATAGAATTTTTTTTAAAGTTACTGAATTAATCATTGCAAGACATTTGAACCGTTCTGTTGGTGGAATAACAGTTTGTTCAATTTCTTTACCAAGCTCATTGTGAGTTTATTTGAAGCTCACAACAAATTTTGTTTAACAACATTTGTTTGTATGGGCATTCTAATCAATATGCATTATTTTTCAATTTAATAGAAATTATTTCATTTCAATGAAAAAACAGATTTTTTTCAATTTCGAAGTTTTCTTGGTCCGTCCGCATACGTGGCCATGTGAAAACGTGTGTTGTTATGTGTGTGGTACTGGCACAGCGGGCAGTTTGGAGTGATGTGTGTGTCGAGGATGGAGTGGGGTCGACAACAACATCAACAATTTTACATAGGCATTTATTTTCAAAACTACTCGGCAAATAGTTGCAAATATGATCATCCTTGCTAAACAAAACAATACAAAAGTACCTGTAATCTAAGCTTATTTATCACTGGCATTTTTGATTGATGTTTACAATTGACAGGCATACCAACTGTACTAGTTTTCCCAAACCGCAAAATACAAATGTAGGTTAGGCTAATAGGTGTTTTGGCCACCGAAAACCACTTAAGGAGCAAAGTCAGGTTAGGTTTTGTTTGTTGGATCACGATAATGCTAAACTTTGCTTAAATACTGGTTTATGAAGAAGCAAAAGAATAGCCTAAGTCTTGTTTGAAAATGTGACGTCATCTGACGGCTGGTACGCCTGTCAGTTGGATGCGCATAATTCTTTGACAAATGACTTATTTTGGATATTATTTGAGTTATATGGATCAAAATATGAACATATGAGCATCAATCAAAAGTGTCAGTGTTATAGAGTAGTTTTTCTAGAACCTATAAATGAATTTCACTCTGCAGTTTTTTTACAGTGTGCGATGAGAACTACCGGGTGTGTTCAACTTTCACCAATATGTTTTTAGAACAAATGCATTATGAATGATCTATCTTAAATAGAATTTATTAAAATAACTCTGTTTTATTTAACTCTTTTAAAAATGTGAGAATCAGGTTAGATTGTGTTTGGTTAGTTCTATAATGCCTATTGTTTATATTTACTGAACTGGAAGAATAAAGTGTTTCAATGGCATCTATTATTGCTGACAGCAAGACAAAAATTCCAACCATTGTCGTACATTGTCTACTATGTACAAACGATCTTCACCATCAGTGTGCTTAATAATAATTTATAAATTACTGGTTGTTTTTATTCAGACAAGCTTTGGTGTGTGCCCTGCCATACCTCTAGGTGACATTTCTGATTTATGGACATTACTAATTTTTTGTTTTGTTTTTGTTTTTATTTATGCATCAATGGATTGGAAATGAAGTATACATTTTTGATTTTTTGATTAAATGTTTTTTTCTCATTTTGTAACACCTTTTTTGATTATTATTATTATAGGTATTATACAGCACTGGAGCCAATTTATGCTATTCAGCCCTGTATTACTGTGAGCTGAATAATGATTTTGCTGAAATAAAAAAAATTCTATATATTATCTTATCTTTAAACAATGATGTTTTATAGCTCAAATTAACTTAGAAAATGTTTCACTATTTTAAGAAGATGTGAAGGTTTTAAAGTTTACAATTTTTTCTTGAATAAAAACTTTGCTTAAAAATAAAAAAGTTTCTATAGATTTTTTCTCTAAAAATAAAAAATATTTCGTTCTTTTTATAAGAGGTGAAGACAAATGTTAGTTTTTTATTTCCCAGGTTTTTTTAGAAGTTCAATTAATCTGTCATTTAGGTTTTTGTCTTTCACTGAAACCTTTCGTTATTTCTGCTCGATGGATGCCCTACTATATCCAAATCTTTTATTTAAAGTTACTGCATGTATGGTCACGAGACATTTGAACTGTTTGGTTTGTGGATTACTAGTCTGTGTATACTGATACAGCTTTTAATGGGCAGTATTTACTCAGACTTCTTTTTAAATGG
This sequence comes from Archaeomysis grebnitzkii, assembly GCA_031471125.1. Taxonomy (NCBI): domain Eukaryota; kingdom Metazoa; phylum Arthropoda; class Malacostraca; order Mysida; family Mysidae; genus Archaeomysis; species Archaeomysis grebnitzkii. The sequence goes on along the minus strand of JARUHE010209329.1, from coordinate 11,019 downwards.
ATTATTTTTTTTAGGACCGTCTTGCTTCTCAAGTCTGAATGAAACAATTAAACACAGTGCTGCTGAGCTAGGTTCTTCTGATAGTACCTACAAAGAAGGAAGCATTCAAGCTAGAGCGAATTCAATTATAATGAATGCCAGCACTAAATCATGTAACAGTCAAGATTATTGTCAATGCTCCTTGGAAGCTAACAATAAAAAGTTGTGTCCACCTCATAATCAACATTCATTCAATAACATGTCTTATGGACATTGTAATCAGCCCAATTCCGATGAAAGTGATCAACGAGTATTTGAAGATTATGCCAGGACTGGGATATACAATGAAGAACTTCATTCAAGAGGATGGGATGCAAACATGACATCTTGTGGAACCTCCACATCGTCAACGTCTGACAGAAATACGACATCGCACAATCACGGCTCTCATTCATACACATATCCGTACGCCGATTGTCGCTTGGATGCACCGACATGGAATAAGTCCAATCCTACTATGAGTGTAAATTCAAACACAAATGGATGCAATCAAGATCAGTCTGTAAATACAGCACAACCAAAAGCATCTTCACTGGCTAGAGGAACATTATCAAACCATCAGGTGCAGAACGATTCCTCAATCAGTCGGTCACCTTATGATTATCAAAACATCACATCATACTTCCCTTATTTGAGTCCATTTGGATATCAACATGAAGATACAAGAGGAGCAAATCACAGAAATGATCATGTAAGGCTTTTGTTTTAATACATATATTTAAAACAACTTCTGAATATTTTAATGTTTGAGGTTACTTAAAAACTTATATTTGTATTATTTCTGTTTTTTGATAATTCTTTTTTAGATAAAAATAATGTAAATAATGTTTCATTACTGTTACTTGTGTATTTTTTCAGAACTGTAATCAAATAGCTGATCAAGCAATGTCTACAAGCAACAAGATTCGAAATCATTTATTGAATAGTAATCAAAATCACTCCCAGTATGCTGGTCTTCCAAACCACATTCTAACTGGCCTTCCTTTTTATTCCCAACAACCACTGCCTTATCAGTCCTCAAATGCAAATCATCCTAATATACATCTACAAGGCACACAAGATGCACAACTGTCTAATCCCACTTGCCATCACTCAAACACTACAAATTCAGTGTCTAAAATGAATGTGCATCACACCATTAAAGAAAATGTTCAGTTGAATTCAAATATTGTTCATCAAAATGTTGATAGTCCTCCCACAAAAACGTCGAGTCATTCTCTTCAACATGGTTCCAATTTAATGAACATCACCACCTGTCATATATCTGATGTTTCAAATCTTACAGCACAAAAAAGTACAGACGCATCTAATCACACTATACAACACAATACTGCTACCCCAAACAACACTGTACAACATAATGCTAGTTCAACTAACCATTTGCATCATTCTGGTATCCCTAATCCTACAGTGCAACAAAACACAAACCATACTGTACAACATCATACTGGTACACCCAATACCACAATACAACATAATACATTGAATTTATCTCTACAACATGGTTCTGGTAATTTAAATTCTACAGTCCAACATAACAATAGTACATCAAGTCATACTGGTACTTCAAATCTGACTGTACAACATAGTACTAGTGCATCAAACCATGTTGTGCAACATAGTACTAGTGCATCAAACCATGTTGTGCAACATAGTGCTGGTACACCAAGTCATATTGGTACTTCCAATCCGACTTTACAAAATAGTACTAGTGCATCAAACCATGTCGTGCAACATAGTACTAGTGTATCAAATCATACTGTACAATACCACTCTAATACTTCCAATCCTACAGTACAACATAATACCAGTGCATCAAATCATACAGTACATAATAATAATGCATCAAATCATACTGTAAAACATAATAATAGTGCATTAAATCATAATGTACAACATAATTCTCGAGCATCAAATCATACTATACAGCATAATGCTAGGGCATCAAATCATACTATACAGCATAATAATGGTGCATCAAATCATACAGTACATCATTCTAGCACATCCAACCCTACAGTACAACATAATACTAGAGCATTAAATTCTACCATACAACATAGCACTAGAGTCTCTAGTCATACTGTACAGCACAATAATACTGGTGCAGTGAATCATACTGTACAACATAATACTGGTGCATCTAATCATACTGTACAACATAATACTGATGCATCTAATCATACTGTACAACATAATACCGGTACATCGAGTCATACTGTACAAAATAATACTGGTTCATCTAATCATACTGTACAACATAATACTGGTGCATCTAATCATACTGTACAACATAATACCGGTACATCGAGTCATACTGTACAGCATAATACTGGTTCATCTAATCATACTGTACAACATAATACTGGTACATCTAATCATACTGTACAACATAATACTGGTGCATCGAGTCATACTGTACAGCATAATACTGGTTCATCTAACCATACTGTACAACATCGTTCTAATACATCTAACCCTATAATGCAACATAGTACTAGAGCATCAAATCATACTGTGCGACATACTGGCTCACTGAATCATACTACACTGCATCATTCGAATAATAATAATTTAACATTTCAACATAACACTGATACACCAAGTAATGCAATACATCACCCTGGTTCCTCAAACACCATAGTGCACCATAATACTGGTACAGTGAATCTGACTGCACAAGAAAATACTGGTAGATTAAAACATGCTAATAATCATAGTCAGTCTAATTCAGATTCTACCAAGCAAACTGCAAGTAGGTCAAACAATGTTAACCATCATTCAGATGTATCAAATTCAGATAATATAAGCAATTCTTCCAATACTGATGCTAATACCTCTATGACTAAGGAATCTAAATCTAATGTTTTAGATAACTCATCACAAAATACCTGTGGTATATCAACTCGTAATCATAGATCAAGTCATAATACGCATCATCATTTTAATACATTAAATCATAGTGTATCAAATAATGGTACACCACAACATAATTCTATAGAAAATCATACTTCAAATCATTTTGCTACATCAGATCATAATTCTAAGCTTGCAAATCATGCCAGTCAACAAAATTCTAAAATGCCAACTAATGCAACACAAAGTTCTATTCCCTTAGGTCATACAACACAGCACCATTTTGATGCTGCTAATCAAGTTTTACAAAATGTACACCCATCAAATCATACAATGCAGCATAATTCTAGTGCACCCAATTTTAATTCCAACCATTCTACAAGTAATAGATCATCATCATATCGAAAAGTTCCAAATATAAATACCAATTGTACCCTAAATCATGCACCTGTAAATTCAACAAACTTAACTCAAGTTGCCTCACAAAAGTTGAACAGTTCTTACCATTCCAGTGTGGCTCGTCATCAATTAGTCATGTTCAATTATTCATGTCTCTCACAAAATAATAGTAATACTGGATCATTTGTGAATCCATTACATAACTCCCCAAACAATGTTGTTTTTAATCAGGCTAATGCTAGTAACCTTCATGTTTGTAATGATAGTAATGGTAATAACCTTCATGTTTGTAATAATAGTTCACACACATGCTGTCCAAATAATTCACAATTTCAAATGAATGAACAAAGTAATTTAAGTAACCAAACAAATGAAAATGCAGGAGTTCATCCATTTGCAATTTCAAATAACCAAAATGCTCGAAAACTTTCTAGAAACCCTAATCAACAACATAATAATACAGCACATACCACAGTAAGAGAGGATCAAATAAATATAACGGACATTTCTCTACCGTCTCATGCAATCGTAATTCCCTGCCAGCAAAATGTAGGATGCAATACCATTATTGCTCAACAAAATTCAACGGTAAATCCTCACATTTTCAGTATTAACACGAGCTTACAAAAATTTCCTTCTGTTTCAAATTCATTAACATCTTCAAATAATTCACAAGAACACACAACTGTTCCCTCTCTATTACATCATTCAGATAAAGTTTTGAGTGATTTTCCTCCCACATATGACATATGTCATACTAATTCAAGCCAACAACAAACTCCAGCAATTATGTCCACTGAAGTTACAACACCCCTTACCAATTCTAGCAATGATGATGACCCTCATAGTGATATAAGTGCAAGAGCTTCTGTTGTCATGATGGAAGAGAATCTTGTAACAAGTAACTCGCATGAACCACTAGGTGTAAGTACATTACAATATGTTTTTCCATCACTCAATACATATCTTGCTGTTTGCATATTTTGAATTGCTCATCCAGTTATTTTCTTGAGTTACACATTGATACTAGCTTGTTTGTTTGGATTTATGATTTTTTCATTTACTTTTCATATACTTATTATTTCAATTTTTGGGCCAGTATTGATGCCATTGCAAAATGACAATGTTTAAGTTTTTTTCCTTTATAGAAATGTTTATTAATGTTTTCTTATGACAACATTAAGAATAATATATTGTTCTTCAATGACTGATAAATTGATAAATTTGATTTATTTCTCGAAACAGAAATAACTTCACTTTATTTATATGCTCAATAAAAAAAAGTAAAGATAAAATTGTATATATAGTTTCATATTCTCTCTGTTGTCCAGAGCAAGCAGTTTATTAATGATTTTAAATCAATGCTTGTTCAGGAAAAATTGAGAACTTTAAATTCTCCGCAATAATTATTTTCGGTTAAGATTTATAGTTTCTGAAGTCATTAGATATTTGTATATATATATTTCATAAGTTTTTTATAAGAAAGCTGAAATTCATGGTTAACTGAGCTTTCTATTTGAAGGTTTAGAGAAAATTTTATTCACAACAAATGAAAGAACTGGAGATTCTGAGGTAGAATGCCTGTAGAACTTTTTGTAAAAAAATTATATTTCTTTAAATAATAGACATTTTAGGACATTTAGGACTTGCCCAATTTATCATAAAATTCATGGTTAAACAAGATTTTTTTTTGAGGACTTGGAATTTTTTTTACTGGAATAAATGAAAGAAAACTGTTAATATACTAATATATAGCATGGTATTCAACAATTAGCAAATTTGGAAACTTTATGAATATATAAACATTGCTTTTAATGCATATCACTTAATTGTGCTTGATAAGATTTATTTGTATCATTATATAAAGCAATTGATAAGATTGTGGGCTCAAACTAAATTTCATCATTTTTTAAAATAAGGAAAAGTCATTTTTTTACAGAAAAGTTTGCTTAAATGAAAATAAAAACAGAACATTCTACACTGGTGTCACTAAGGGTTTTTTGTCGAGTGTGCATAGCAAAGCTCTTCATATGCGTAGCAATTTTGATGTTCATGTCCTCGGCAGCAGCGGCATTAGACAATAACTTGAATGCTTATCATCTATATTATTAAAATTATTTTCATATAGACTTGATTATTGGTTTTAATATATTACTAGGCATTTTTATTTCATTTTATTACTTTTTATCTACATTTTTCATCCAATTATGTAACTTAAATTTTTTTTTCTTATTTTGGTTTGATTTATGCATCAATAGATTGGGAATGAAGTATACACAAATAGTCTCTAAGGTGATTGTTTGATTAATTGATGTTTTCTTACTTTGCAACACCATTTTTGACTGACATTTGTGGGTATACAAAATTATTTTGCTAATTTTTTTTATTTATGCATCAATGGATTGGAAATCAAGTATACATAAATAGTTTCTAAGTTGTTTTTTTGATTAAATGGTGTTTTCTCACTTGGTAATACTATTTTTTATTGACAAGTTTGGGATTATATTAACCTGTCTTGTTTTAAAAGTTACTAAATGAATGGTCGCAAGACATTTGAACCGTTCGATTTGTGCATTACTAGTTTTTTGTGAAATCAGTATTTACTTACCAAACATACATACATAAAGTTGGAATTCATGGTAACCAAGATTTTTATTTGAAGTTTTAGAGAAAGTTTTATTTGAAATAAATGAAAGAACTGGAGGGCCTAAGGTAGAATGCATGAAGGACTTTTTGAAAAAGTTAATACTTTTTCAAATAATAAACATTTTAGGAATTTTAGACTTGGCCAATTTATCATCAAATTCATGGTTAATGAAGCTTTTTATTTACAGGTTTAGAGAGAATTTTATTGGAAACAAATGAAAGAAAAGTTGTACCGAATCTGTGTTTTATTTGTTTGTTGCTGGGCACAGTTTTAAGTACTTAAAGTTGTTAGGGTTTTTGTTTTTGCCTTGTGTAATCTCTATCTTAAATCTTTAAGGTTGTTAAATTTAAGGGCCCTCAGAATGAGACCACTAGTCCTCCTAGCTATACATTAGTTTCTTAGTAGAGTATGTAAACAAACAAAGTAAATAAATAATATAATAACAATAATTATAAGGTAAAGCATACAAAGGTTTTTGGTTGATATGTCATTGTTGAAACTCAGTTGTTAGTGGTTCAATATTCTCTTCCTATCTTCTCTCAAGTTGAAACAAAACTCTTCTATAAAAAACGAAATCAAAACGCTGGTATCAAACAATTAAGCCAAAACGCCGGGTATCTGCAAAAAGAAACACGAATTAGTATGAACCCTTACAAAGTGTTAATATATTAGTAGAATTGTATCCAACAGTTACACAAATTTAGAACCTTTTTGAATATACAAACACAGCTTTTACTGTTTATTGTGTAGCATTTACTCGTGCATGTTATATTGTGTACGATAATTTACTAGAAAAAATGAATTTTTCAATCTTTTCTTAACTAAAACTATTTCGTTTCAGTCTTGTAATGCAAATGCAAAAAAAGTTGACCCATCAATGAATGCAGCTGGAGAAGCCAATGAAAGTAGTGAATGTATTGTATGTGGCTCACAAGTTTTTCATTCAGCCAATATGATGCATCACTTGAATATTCTGCCAACCAATGTAGAAAATATTTCTGTTTCTGGAAGTAATGGTAATAATGATGTAAGTTTATCAATGATTGATCATCTCACGACTGTAGGATCAAAGATAAGTGTAGCTGATAAGCTAGCCTTTCTTATGGGGTCTCCCCTACCAAGAGATTTGTTACAGTCCCACTCTATTTGCAGTAAATGTTTCCATCACATAAATGAGATAGATGTACTCGAACATAAATTGTCATTATTTCGTAAAGATTTAGTTGCCAAACTAGAAGAATCTTTTCAAAGGAGGGGATCTCGTCAGAGTTTCAAGAAGTCTGCACAAAATACTTCCCAAAACTCATTTCCTTACCAACAGCAGTTAACATCTTATCCAAATCAAGTTCAACAACATAATGAAAATATTGATGATGGCTTACAAGGTCGCAGCAACAATGAAATATCACCTTACATCCCCAGTCAAATATTTCAGAGCTTACAAAGTGAAAATAATTCTAGTTTGCAACACTTGCCTCTACCTCAAGATGTGAATCCACTGCAGTCACATTCAGACAATCATAGCAGCCCCAATGTTACTAATCAGATACCTGTTGTCTTGCCAGATTTATCGACATCAATTGAAAAATCCGTTGAAAATGTGTCCAATAGTTCTCAGTTTGGTTTTGAAAAAAGTTCAAAAGCTAAAAATTCAAACCTAGCAGAAATAATTCCTAACTCTAACCAAGTTGAAGATGAGCTTAAGAAAAATTGGTATTCCAGTAAAAGTAATTCAGCTTTCAATAAGAGCAACATTGACTCTTCTTTGAATGTACAAACGAAAAGTAATGTTGATTGTGATATAGATATAGAAGAATGTGATAACTTGAATATTAATCATTTGGATGAGAATGGTTCTGCTTTGAAAATTAGTGAAGAACAAAATATAAATGAAGTTGACAAAAATCCAATTGATCCTGATTTTCAAAATGTCCCAGAAGCTGATTCAAACATTGATAATGAAGGTAAAGTGTTCAAACAAGATTTATTGAATGACAATTTCACTAATTCGGAAACTTGTGTTGCTGATGTAGATATTAATGATAAACCAAGGTGTAATGAAGACTTGTTTTCTGTAACTGCCACATCCATCAATGCTACTAAAAATGAAGGTGATGCACATTTGTATGTTAATTCACCTATTTCTTTAGATCATAAATCTGTTGAAGATGCTACGGAATATCATAAGCCAACCCTTCTTGGTAAAAATGTTAAAACAAAGAAGCACGCAAAACTACAAATATGTAGACAATGCGATAAAATATTTTCAAATAGACAAGCACTTGTAAGGCATATTGAACGAAGACATAAAGCTTTTGCTTTTCATCATAATTGTGATACTTGCCATAAAAAATTTAATTCCGAAAAAGCTTTGATTAGACATAAAGAACAACACAAAAGTCACAAATGCAAATTATGTGAAAAAGTTTTCCTTCAAAAATCAAAATTAAGAAAGCATTTCGAAGAACATGCACAAGAATGTCTTAATTGTGAATTCTGTGATAAAGAATGCAATAGTGTTTCTGCTCTAATAAATCATATAAAAACTCACACAAAAGAAAAGAAAATATTTAAATGCGATGTTTGCAGTAAAGTTTTGGCAAACAAACGTAATTTGGTTGTGCACAACAGAACTCATACTAAAGAGCAGCCATTTTCTTGTGAAAATTGTCAAAGAAAGTTCAGCAACCATAGCAATATGGTGAATCATCATAAATTATGCACTGGACAAAATGTTTTTGTTTGTAGTCATTGTAATAGAAACTTTGCACTGGAGTCTGTCTATCGTCGCCATTTGGAAGCACATCAGGGTAAGTTTAGTCATTTGTGTTCTGTGTGTGGAAAAGGATTCAATAAAGCAAGTGCTTTGAAAGCACATTTTGTCATACATGACAATCAAAAACCATCTTTCACCTGCCAAGTATGTGGAGCCATATTGCACTCCTCATCTGGATATAGTTCACATATAGCAGCACATACAAATAAATCTACAAGTATGTGTTCTATTTGTGGAAAAACATTTGCCAGAAAGAGTGATTTGCAAGATCACATTGCACGCCATGCCGAAACGAGGTCGTATCAGTGTTCTCAATGCTCTTCCTCGTTTTATTACAAATCAAATCTAAGACATCACATACAATCTTCTCATCAAAAACTCAAACCTTTCCAGTGTACTTATTGTGACAAGACATTTGTTTCGAAGCATCTCAATAAAGAACATTTAAAAACACATACTGGTGAAAGACCTTTTCAATGCAAGTCATGTGGCAAAACATTTGCTTTCAGATCAAATTATACAAGACATTTGAAATGCCATCATCAGAGAAATGTTCCAGATAGTGATTTACCATAAATAGAAAATATATATTTAAAATGTAATGCAGAAAATTGAACACACCAAAACTATATAACAACTTGCTAGCTGCATAATGTGAAGTGAGAAGGAAAAAACCTGTTCTGCACATTGATTTTATATGTATAAATATGTTCTATAATAGTACATACAGTGAAACTCCTGAGTTATGAAAATTTGTATTATTTTTCTTTTGAGAGTTTCAAATGGCACAGAAAGTAAATCTTTTGAAAATACTAGATAGGACACTTGTAAATGCCAATGATTTAATTTTAATTATGGTTTTAATATATGACAATTTGATAATTAAAGAAAAAAGTCATGGTTGGGTATATAGCAATTCTGGCAATAGTTTAAATATGTATTTTGTTTTATCAATTGTATTACCTGATTTTTGCATTTGATTTATATATAGTATTTACTTAGTTGTTTTATTAATCACGCTCAGAATAAAAATGGTATGGTTATCCGTAAATATGGCACTCATTTTCTATGATTTTAATCTTGCAAGACTGTCCAGGTATTCTGTCTCCCTTTGGTAACATCTACTTCATAACTCAAGACTTCTACTGTATTACACAAGTTGTGTAAATTCTAAATTATTATGTAACATAAATCAATTTTCATGACATTTGCGATGTATTTTGTAATACATTTCTTTATTCTCTTACAAAAACCTCAATTTTTCAATATTAAAATTGTTGACAATTTGCAAACTTAATTATTTTTAAAATGTATAATAGTAATATATTTTTGAACTAATAAACATTTATGTACTCCTTTTTATTTTCTTTAAGCTTAGAATTAAATTCTTTAGATAATTTTAGTTAGTGCTAACTTATTCAATTTACTTTTTCCAATTGACAAATAGCTTTGAAATGTTTTGTTTAGTTATTTGGTAGTGTTATACACTATAACATTGCTGGAGCTTTGAATTGTCTTGCAAATGTATTGAAATCTTTGTTTGTACAAATGAGTAGTAGGTTTTTGTCTCCTAAAAATATAATCATATGCAGCCAATATGATTCGGATTTTTAACAATTCTGTTCTAATTATAACTCAAATGAGCTATTGTGATGTTGGATTATACTTTTGATTGAAGTCTTGCATTATTCAATATTTTTTGGAAATCAAATCTATTGATTTAATTGAAGTTTTCTTATTTGCTTAGCCAAGTTTGTTGATAAATTTTATTTTTGTTAAGCTCATTGTGAACTTATTTGAAGTTCTACATGAAAAATGCAGTATTTAAGAAAAAGTTGGTTCATTAAAAATATTAAGTCGATCACTGTGCCTTTGCGAGCGGTGTTGGTGATGCTGCTGGGTTTTTGTTTTGTGTCTGGGAGTTTAATTCTATCTGTGTTAAAGAGTGCGAGAGTTGTACCAATTGTTGAAGCGTTTATATGTCTGTTAGCAATCTGTTGACTGCATATAAGGTAAATTGAGAGTTATTTGTTGGCGTTTATTGTCATTTATCAATTGTTGTAATCTTATATCTTCACATCAATATAAGCCGTGATTCTAATACTAACAGTTTGCAAACAGTTCGTAAATTTTGAAAATTTATGATGTCATAGGTATTTCTGACTAACAGTTTACGAACTGTTTCATCAAAAAAGCAAAATTTTACGAACAAGCTTCTGAGGTATTTTCGTTGTGACGTCACACATGTAAACAAAGAATTCATTATTTGAAATACAAAGTAGGAGTAACATCGCTCCCGGTA
>JARUHE010209218.1:0-13440 GCA_031471125.1 Archaeomysis grebnitzkii | reverse complement strand
TAGTTATAGGTCCGAAACACAAATTAGTAAATAAATACTACGAGGATAATCTATCAGCAAATCTTAGGTCCCTGGTTCGATCCCGGAACCATCCGATTATAAAATTATATATATATGTATATATATATACAGACAATTATACAACATGTTTTTATGTTTTTTCTATAGTACTTTTTCCTGTTTTGTTTGTTCATTATTTGTTTTTGTTAAATAAAGCTTAGTTGTAGTTTTGTTGAAATATTTGAGCATTTGAATTTGAAAATTATATTTTACAATAATTATAAAATAAACAACATTAATAACAATTATAATAATAATAATAATAATAATAATAATAAATAAACTTGAGATATCTATTTTTAAAGCTTACAATCAAACAACTATGAGTTTGTCTTATTTTATTTTTATTTAACATACAAACCAACTCCAATTTTAACATAAAATGAATAATCATAAAAAATGATACAAACCAGCTTGGTGATACGGTTTTAATATACAATGTATTATCATAAGAAAAAAATGATAAAAAATACGGAAAATAACACGTAATCTTACCACTAATGTAAGTCATTTGCATTTCGAATTAATGTGTTTGTCATACAGACCGACATGAGCACAAGTGAGGTAACCCACGTTCAAATAACACAGAGCTTACCTCACTTGTGCTATTGTCGATCCATATGATAAACCACAGTTTTTGAATGTCTTACAAAGAAATAATTTTACCAACCCCAAAATGACGTTGAAAAGTAACGGTTTTAATGCCGTAACTTGTCACTAAGGTGAAATTTTTTTTCTTTTATCGTCACATAAAATATAAAATCGAACAAAACCTGCAAATCATATTTTTTAAAATGTCTTATTCCAACATTGGTTTATGGTTTTGAAATATAAAAAAAAATCAAATTTATAATTACCAGTTTACTAGATCGGAGACTGAGATTCAAATGTAGTAAAATTATGTTTTAACTAAATTTTTACTAAGCTTAGCTTTTGACTAAACGATACAACGATTGTATTTTAAAATTGTATTTAATTAAATTATACACCGATTGTATTATAAGTTATAATTTGGTTAAAACATACATAAATTTAATATAATACTATTGTATTTTAAAGTTGTTAACATTTTATTTTATGTTTTATTTCATTAAATCATACAATCATTGTATTTTAATGTTGTATTTCGTTAAATCATACAACCATTGTATTTGACTTTTGTATTTCATTAAATCATACAACGATTGTATTTTAATGTTGTATTTAATTAAATCGTACAACCATTGTATTGTAATGTTGTATTTCATTAAATCATACAACCATTGTATTTTAATGTTTTGTTTCATTAAATCATACAACAATTGTATTTTAATGTTGTATTTCATTAAATCATATATCAGTTGTATTTTAATGTTGTATTTCATTAAATCATACATCAATTGTGTTTTAATGTTTTGTTTCATTAGATCATACAAAAATTGTATTTTAATGTTTTATTTCATTAAATCATACAACGATTGTATTTTAATGTTGTATTTCATTAAATCATGCAACCATTGTATTTTCATGCTTATTTCATTAAATCATGCAACCATTGTATTTTCATGCTTATTTCATTAAATCATACAACCATTGTATTTCTTTTGTATTGCCAGAAAATCATTCGGACCCAACCACCGATTAGTTAACCATCTTTGATTACGATCAGGTGAACAAGAATGTTTAAGCAACGTTCCGTGACGAAGCGATTCAGTAATTAAAGATATGCTGCTCTGAACATATTCTGAATACGCTGAAGTTGTTTTGATTACTCTGAAAATACTCTAGAGATTTTTTGATTACTCCTTAGAAACTCTGAATATTCTGAACGTATTATTAATCTGAAGATACTCGTATTATAATGGTTACTCTGCCAATACTGTTGGTTAACTGACAACATTTCAACAAACTTTGATTACTCAAAATATACTCTGATTACGCTGACGAAACTCTCATTACTCTGAAATATATCACAAACAGAGGAAGATAGACAAATAAATTGGTGGAGTAAAGGTATTGAAGATTTTTGTGAAGTTGTATTAAATAAGTTAAAATGAAAACAATTAGTGCGGTCGATGATGCTACTGCTGCGTGTAAAGACAAAAGCAGCAATAGTGCTACACGTAAAGCTGTAATCCGGATTATGTGCAGCAGCAGCAGCAGTTTCGGACGTTTATCTTCACCTGCAACAATTGTTGCCAGGCAAAAAATATGCCAAGTCTCGCTGATTTCTTACCTTGTGCTGCAAAACATCATGTTTTTGGATTTTCAGGCGGGAAGGTGAATAAAATTTAATCGTTTACATTTATTCACGGTAGAATAATGATTTTGGCATAACTATTGACATAATTTTTGTTTCTCATAAGCCAAGAGAATTTTTGTGTACACAATAAAACAAATTGCTGCACAGGTAAGGCCTAGCTTTAGTGTTGAAGTGTGTTACCAGCTCGGCCACTTTTTGTGAGAGAAAATAATCTAGAATCTTAAAATAAATTTGCTATAATAATCTAGATTTTCCAGATTTTAATCATTTGATTCGTCCAACATAGCAATCATGTGTGTTATTGTTTTTAACGACTTTAAATACATCTAGATGACAAAATCTATCAGTTAGGCTAAGTATAAATCACCTAGATCTAGCTGAAAAACATCTATAGTTGCAGCACTGTGTATTACATCCACAAATACATTTCATTCGACTGATCTTTTCTCTTATTATTATAAAACATTTCAAACATAATAAAAGCTAACGAAAATGTTAAGTTGCACAGCGAATAAAACGAAGTAAATGTTGATGAGTTGAGATTGGAAACGAAGAATAACTTTAACCACAGCTCTGTTCAATGACGCCTTGCGTTCGTCGTTCTTAGTAAAGGTGACTTTCATTTATGTTGAAGTTACGATTTTGTTTTGTTTTTGTGTAAAAAGTTATATCATTTATGTTGAAGTTACGATTTTGTTTTGTTTTTGTGTAAAAACTTATCATTTATGTTGAAGTTACGATTTTCTTTTGTTTTTGTGTAAAAAAAATATCATTTATCAAAAAATGTTAATGTTTTTTTTGTGTAAAAAAGTTATAACATTTATAAAAAAACTTGTTACGTTTTTCTTTCTGTTTTTCTGTAAAAAAAGTTATAACATTGATATTGAATGTTCTCTTCCGGTTTTTCCTTTTTTAGTATAAAATTTATTCATTTGTTCGGTTTTGTTTTGTTTTAAATATAAAATTTATATAATTTATATTACTTTTTTGTAAGATTTTAAAAATATTAACATTATATAATCTGTAAAAAGTTAAGTTATAATTTTGTTTTATTTTATGTTTTACAAAGTATATAATTTGTAATTGTTTTTATTACAATTTTATTTTGTTTAAAGTAAAATAATTCCACCGTTTAACAATAATTTTGTGTTTATTATAATTTTGATAAATTGTTTATGGTCTAGAGTGAAACTATGGTTTTATTATTTTATTTATTATTTTTTATTTATTTATTTTATTATTTTACTATTTGACACAATATGTTTGGATTATATAGGTAAAGCATTCTAGAAAGTTATTTCCATTTTTATACAGTAATCAATACTTAAGTCCAAAAAACTAAGCCTAAACGAAAAAAAAATAGCCTGGTTGGTAAAAAAAACTTTCAGTAAAACAGGATATCACAATGGCATACAAATGAATTGTCTTCTTATGTAATTATTTAATTTTGTTATATAATTTATTCAAAATTCCAATGTATTAAAACTCGAATTAGTTTCATTATTTTTTATATTTTTGGAAATCGTGGACTAGAGATTATTTATCATTTTTGTATTCAAATAAATTAAATTAATCGCGTACCATAACACATATTTAATATTAAATAAATAAATTAAATTAATCGCGTACCATAACAAATATTTAATATTAAATAAATAAATAAATAAACTAATTAATCGTATACCATAGCAAATATTTAATACTAAATAAATGAATTAATTAATCGCGTATCATAACAAATATCTAACATTAAATAAACAAATAAATTAATCGCGTACCATAACACATATTTAATATTAAATAAATTAATTAATTAATCGCGTACCATAGCAAATATTTAATATTAAATAAATAAATAAATTAATCGCGCATCATAACAAATATTTAATATTAAATAAATAAATTAATTAATCGCGTACCATAACACATATTTAATATTAAATAAATAAATTAATTAATCGCGTACCATAACACATGTTTAATATTAAATAAATTAATTATATAATCGCGTACCATAACAAATATTTAATATTGAATAAATAAATTAATTAATCGCGTACCATAACACATATACAACATTAAATAAATAAATAAATTTATAAATAACATTAAATAAATAAATAAATAAATAACAAATATTTAATATTAAATAAATAAATTAATTAATCGCGTATCATAACAAATATTTAATATTAAATAAATTAATTAATTAATCGCGTACCATAACAAATATTTAATATTAAATAAATTAATTAATTAATCGCGTACCATAACAAATATTTTATTCACAATAACAGGAATTGTGGTTCATAAAAAAAAAGTTAATTGAAGAATTTAAAATTAATTGTTGGGTCTCGGTCGATATTTATACAATAATTCAATGTTTTTAACCCTTTAACGCCTGAATTAGTATTACCCTACGGTCTACAATACAATTATATTTCCATTGAAAATAACCCTACAACCGTCCCTGTTTTGTCCCTACAGGCGTTAATGGGTTAAAATAAAAAGACAATTATCGGTTTTTACATTTGTAATCATATGGACTTCGTACAAACTCGTGTACACTTTTAAACATTACTTTAAGTAAGTACAGTTTTTTTTACCATAGAAAATAGTTCAACCAAAGTTATGTGAACATTGTTGTCACTATTGTTACTTTTCACTCATTTTATTTGTCATTGTTATTGTAACTTGGGTTATTATCATTATTGTTATTATAGTTTTGTTGTTGTTATTATAGTTGTTATTTTCATTGTTGTTATTGTCATTGTTGTCTTTATAGTTGTTGTTATTGTCATTATTCTTCATACTATAGTCATGGTTTATTATTTTCAAAATAATTATTTGTTACAAATACTTTCGTTTTATTTTCATCAGATAAACGACCAAAATTATGCTATTGTTTATAAATAAAAGAAAGCTTAAAGTTTCCTCATTTTTTTTTAAATTTAAAGGATTGTTTAAAAAATATTTGAGGTTGTTTGAAGAATTCAACTGTTTTTTTTATATCGTTTTTTGTATTTATAAATTATTGTTTTGTGTATAAAAAAATTTTAAGCTGTGAGATATAATAAAATAAAATTAAAAAAAATTCAAACCAAAATTAAATTTAATAAAATTATTGTTGTTAAAGTATTGATTCTAATAATGATAATGAAAATGACCAAAAAACAACTGGTGATAATAATGATAATGACTACTAATGATAATTAGGCAATTATGATAGCGATGTTAATGACTATACTAATGTTAATTATGATAGTTATGTTGATAATATTAACATTGTCAGTAGTGGTTGCTCTTTTAGTAATATTAATTTCCCTTCCAATAATATAGTTAATGAAAATCATTATTATTTTGTATTTACATAAAGTTGTTTTTGATTAGATTGTATCAATAGTGTCCTTCCGACCCTAAAAACTATTTGTTGTGCAATTTTTACTCAAATAAAATAAAATTTTTAACAATTTAAATTATTTTTAACTTGCCAATTAATGCGAAATTATCTTTAAATTGGTTTTTAAAGCCTTCCAGAACTCGCTCTTCAAAGTACATGAACAGCAAAGCCTGATCAGCTGTTCATGTGGTATGCAAGGCGAGCTCTGGGTCGCTGAGAGCAGAAGATAAAAATTCCTTTGCAAAATTATTATACTTCTCCATCTTTATTTAGTGTGAAATTAGCGTAGCAAAGCAATGCATAAGTGTTTCTTTTTGTCCGTTTGTCATTTATTTTTTATGAACAGCTCATAGTATTTTGATTTTTCATGTCGTAGTTATTTTTATGAAATAACAAAGAAATTGTTGATTGTGTGTTCATTATGTCGTTTTTTATGTATTTAGCTTTCTTTGTATTAAAATGCCCATTTTATGACAATTTTGTGAATTAGAACAAACAATAACGTAAAGAATTGTTTTTTGAGGTTTAGTTTACATTGATATAAATATTTATTTATAATGAAATGAATAACTAATAATTCTGTGCTACTTGTTTTAATGTTTTTTTAAATAAATACTATGTATATAATGTACAGTGTAAATTTACTGACGAGAAGTATAAACACCAGATTTATTGTAGTAGTTTATTTTAGGCAATTATTCTTTAATTGTATTTACTTATACAATACACTTAGGACTGCATAAGTAAACTGCACATACAACATAATGAAACCTGAAACTTTATTTTATTTTTATTCAACATAAAACTAACTCATCACAGTACATACTATAATTTGCAATAGTTATTTCAACCTATTTCGCAGATCAAAAGTTACCTTCGCATTTGCAGTCAACATATTTTAGGGACCATAAAATGTGCGATCATGTTTTGTATTTAGACTTGATCCAGATTAAAAAACATTCGAGCAAATGAATGTTTTAGACGTCGATGTTAATTTCACTTTAATGATCGTTTTGTGCAAATGAAAGTCATTCTAATTATGATGTTGATGCAGGAAGTTACAGATTTGGAGAAACTTAAGATTAAAATTCATCTCGATTGCCGTTATTTACATAAATTCTTTTGTTCGGAGTTTGGCAAAAAACAATTTCTAAAATAATTCTAATTTCTTGATTAGCGTTTTGGGTATTTTTGGTGAAATCTTTCTTGATACAGAATACCAAAAAAATGTTAAGTTATTAAAAAAGTTTGAGGCTTCACCCTTGGGTTAGTACCATAGATTTCTAACTCTATGGTTAGTACATGTATATGAACACTACATACACTCCCGTCACATGTATTAAAATTTAAATCAATAATTATGACTAATATTGGAGAGTTAACGAAATGTTAGCTCTAAAGTTCACAATTCAATGTTAGTTATTAGGCATAGGTGACAGAAAATACAATACTATATTATAAATAACAACAAATTATTCTTTCACAAGATATACATTCTCAAATCCATTTTTCATGTTTATTTTCATCTTACTTTTAATGTAATACCTGACTTTTGTCAGTATAAAAGTTTTTATCTTAATTTTATTTTTATCTTATTTTTATATTTTATCTTATCTTTATATTTATCTTAATATTTTATCTTATCTTTATATTTTATTTTATCTTTATATTTTATATTATCTTTATATTTTATATTATCTTTATATTTTATCTTAACTTTATATTTAACTTATTAAGACTACCTTAATATAAACACTGTATGTGAAAAAATGGGTCATTTATGCAATGAAAAACTAAATCTTAGCTAGATTTCAGATGTGAGTAGATTTCTAAAAGTCAAAGAAATTAAATGTTTTAATTTGATCATTTTCATTTTTAATTATGCAGTGAAAGTCAGTCAACTAATTTTCATTAGAATTAATAATAGATTTAAGATTATTCCTCTAATGAGTGGTTTTAAATAATTGTTTTAACAGATTTCAATTTAGTGACCAAAATTATTTCAAAAATAAAAGTTATCTTCTTTCTTCAAAAACAAAATTGTTTCGTTTATATTTTATATAAATACACTATTTGTTTTATACATATTTTAATGAACATAATGTTTTAAATATTCTAGATTAAGATATTATATTTATCTTAAATTCAATTGTGTGTTGGTTTTCTATACAAACCACAAATTGAAACTTTAATTTTCTATTGATGTTCATCTAATAATTAAACTAATATTTATTTATTTATTTTATTATTGTTTTGTTTGAAGATGTTATTATCTTTCAGCAGATAATACTGTATATTTTTAGTTTTTTGTAATAAATGTTTTCGAATTAAAGATTTCAGTTTTTGCTATAGTTAAAATATTTAAAATCTTATCTTTTACATTCCTCAAGTTATGTATCATAGTTTATATATTGTGAATCATAAGTTTATAAATTGTGTATCATAGGTTTATAAATTGTGTGTCATAGGTTTATAAATTGTGTATCATAGGTTTATAAATTGTGTATCATAGGTTTATAAATTGTGTATCATAGGTTTATATATTGTATATCAATGGTTTCATAAATTGTGTATCATAGGTTTATATATTGTGTATCATAGGTTTATAAATTGTGTATCATAGGTTTATAAATTGTGTATCATAGGCTTATATACATAATGGATAATTTTATTCTCGAATGAGATTGCAATAGGGTATTGAATTATTTTAAAGTAACATTTCTAAGATTTGAAGTATTCAAAAAACGCATCACTCTATTTTTATATTATTATTTTAATTATTAATTCTTATGCAGTTTATTGCATTTTTTTGCTGCACTAAATTTATTTCATTCCCAAATTCTATTTTTCATGAAGATTTTGAGGAGTTGTTTCGTGAAAGTGCACGTGACAGGTACACTTAAAATGAACCAATAGCACAAGTGATGCAAGCTTTGTTATTTGAACGTGGGTTGCCTCACTTGTGCTATTGTCGATCCACTTAAGTATTCCTTGGTAACATTAGTATGTTGTCACTATTTCAACTAACATTACAAAGTATCACGTTTAACATTATAGTCATAGATTTTTAAATTATCAAACTACAAACTGCAATTTATAAATTCAATAATAATGTTCTGACTTATATTTTTTCATTTTAACAAAGGAAGTTACTACAATTATTTTAAAAAGTGAATTGATATAGAACCTAATAAATTTAATTTATTATTATAGCCAATACCTTTTTGAGCAGAATTTAACATTAAATTTTTAATTCACTCGTTTACTTCCAAGCTCTAATTGTCATTTTCATTGTGTTACCAATTTTTATAGTTATAACTGAGCAAATGATCATTCAAAATGAAATTGGAATTGTATAATTTTTTAGGAAAATACAACACATATATGAAATGCATTAAAGTGGAAAATTAATAAATTCCTAGAATATCTTTGTTATTGTTTATGACACATTTATAGCTTTTTGTTTCAACAATAGTTATATTTTATCTATTAAATATCTAATACATGTTATATAAAATAATATTGTTTCTTACAAATAGCCAAGATTTTTTTTACAAAAATTTGTCAAACTAATTTATATTAAAACATTTATCAATGTAAATGATTGCTGCCATCTCATTATGACATGAACTACGTTTTGTATAATCAATATTCAGTAAGAATTGAAACTGATACACATCTAAGATGGTAAGATTCAAATTCTTCTTCTTTGTTTTTATAGTTATGGACGAAAATGAAAACACTTAAAACCTCTAATATGACTAGGTATAATTTTTGTATTATAATGTGTTCATTTTCATTAAAATATTTGGTAAAACTTTACATAAATGTTGTAAACAAGTGTAGCTGCTGTAAAGTTTGACCAAATATTTGTTTATTGTTCATAACTATAACGTATAATGCGGAAGTATTTTACGATAATTGTAAAATAGTTTATCATAGCTACTCATCAAACGTTTTCTGTTGACCTGCATAGAAAATGAAATATTCAGGGGAGCTATTTAAAATATATTTCAGTAAACTAGTTTATTGTCGTAATATATTTAATTAACATAAGTTTGGCTATAAAGTTATGCCGTAGTAAATCTTTACAACAACTACACTTTTTTACAACATTTATGTATTAAAATCCTTTTTTTAGTATAATAAATTTTAAGATTTCTTTTGGGAGCTTTTGTATAGGTCCTCTTATTTATATATTTACACTCTGCACATACGAGTAGGTTAAGTTAGGTGAGGTTTTTGTAGTTTTTATAGAAATTTCAAAAGAAAGTTCATTGGTTCAATATACCATTGGTATAAGAATGCGTGGCTGTTGTAACGTTTTACCGATGCTGCGTTGCATGCTGTACAAAAACTGCAGTATTTATGTAAATGTTTAGCATTAACGTGACCCACCAGACAACATCTAACCTGACTGTGCTCTTCAAATGCTAGTAAGTGGTCAAAAACACCTATTATAAACAATACACCATTTAAAACCAGTACAGCTGGTACACTTGTCAATTGTAAAAACATCAATTGAAACTCCACTTACTCCAGTGATGTCGTTCTTTGTAAACCTTGTCCTTATGTCTTGTTTCAAAATAATTTATACCTACTTTAATAATTTCGTGTTTGGTAATGTTTTACAAATTAATTCTCATAAAATTAATTTGTTTTTAGCTTAAATGGTAGTTTTTGAATTGTTGAATTATTAATAAAATTTCAATGATTGAAAACAATTTCAATCATAAAAAGTTTTGAAGAAATTTGTATAAAGTTTAAACTTTTTTGTAAATACGAAAAAATTCTAGATAATCAAAAGCTATTGAGTTAACTAACCAATCTAGCCATGCTTAATATTTTCATTTTATGTTTAGAAGAAAAAATCTTTTCTTAAATAACTTTTCATTGTTGGAGAAACTAATCGAATGCTAATCCGATGTTAAACCGGACGGAGTTATGATTGATGGGCAGGTCCGTTAACTTAATGATCAGGGTTGCCACTGCTTGGTTTTTTGAGACTATGATGGGGTTTATTTTTCAAATTTCAATCAAATCTGGGTTTATTGTTTGGCGTTTTCAAAAATTAAGTTAATTTTTTATCAAGACAATAGCCAGGTCGATCTTCTTCTATTTCCATCTTAAGCAGAAGAAAAAGATTGAAAATTTGAACATAGAGGAAGGGATAAAATTATACTAGAGTTATACTAAAATTATACTAGAGTTATATTAAAATTATACTAGAGTTATACTAAAATTATATTAGAATTATACTAAAATTATACTAGAATTATACTAAAATTATTCTAGAGTTATACTAAAATTATACTAGAATTATACTAAAATTATACTAGAATTATTCTAGAGTTATACTAAAATTATACTAGAGTTGCGACCTCAGATCAATTTCATCAGAAAAATTGAGAAATGTGTGACGTTACTTTCGTAATTAGTCTCATAGGAATTAAATTTAAAAAATCTTTCTTTTTTTGTCTTTCAGAACATATTAATTTTGCCTTATATTACAAACAAAATAACTACATTATTGTGTTACATTATATTACATTATTGTATTACATTATATTACAAACAAAATACAAAAAAATACTACATAGCTGACAGTGAAATGGTAAACATATTTAAGATGCATACAGTTGAATACTAATACAATTACTAATCGTTAGAAAAGAACTTGATTTTCAATAAAAATAACCATTAAACAACAATTGGTAAGTGACAATACCTGGCATTAAAATGATTATTTTTAGCATTTTTTTTGGAAATCTGGCATTAAATGTGGAAAAAAGTTGGCAGCACTGTTCCACGCCCTCCTCATTTTTATAATTTTATGCGTTCTACAGACGCGACATAACGGTTAGGTGAGGATTTAGAGATCACGATGTCTCGTATTTGTCACAAATTCTGGTTTTCATATTTCCTAAATCTGAGCAATCCGGTTCTTTTTGGTAAGAAAAGGAGAAGAATGGGAAAATTTACAAATAAAGGAAGAACAGACCAAACAACAGTTGGACTAAACATTAATCATTAAACAAAAAAACAAAAATTATATAAGAAAAAGTTACATTTCTACTAGAACCTAACACCAATAACAATTGGCAGACGTAAGATTCACATTCGAAATATCTTAAAAGTTAAATTTACTATAAAATTAACCAAATATTGGTAACTTTTGTTTAAATGAATTGAAACTTTTGGCAAAGCCATTTTCTAAACAAATTCCTATTAATCATATCCGCGCAATCTAACATTTGATCGTGGAAATTAATGAACCTAATTATTTAATACTAAATCTTGAACTTTTCATTAACTATATTAATGGATCGACAACAGCACAAGTGAGGTAACCCACACTCAAATAACATAAAGCTTACCTCACTTGTGCTAGTGTTGATCCATTTGTTCAATTTAGAAA
Organism: Archaeomysis grebnitzkii; assembly: GCA_031471125.1. NCBI lineage: Eukaryota > Metazoa > Arthropoda > Malacostraca > Mysida > Mysidae > Archaeomysis > Archaeomysis grebnitzkii. Next base: position 1,320 of record JARUHE010209218.1, on the reverse strand, counting down.
TACTGCGCCATCTCAACTTATCCGATTTCATTTTTTGATATTACGCAAATATTTTCTTGTTAAATTATTTTGTAAAAAATAATTTGAAATTCTTTCATAAATATTTTGATTTTGATAACAATCTTATTCTTTAAAAAATGTTCCAGGAAGTGAAATAATTTTGTTAAATAGAAGATTTTGTATAAAATTAAAAAATCTGTGTAATTGTAAATGTCAAAAACGGTGTGTGTACCCACGCATGAGTTTGGCATCTGTCTGATTTGTATCAAACATTTTTACAAGACAAAAGTTCTTAAATTTAATTCATCTTCATTTAAAAAAATCGAACACAAATATTTTTAATCAATGGCAAATTCCGAAACCCCTAAAGTTGCCAGTTGTGTCACAGATGAACAAGTTAACACAGTGGTTCCCAACTTTTCAATATGACGTCATTGTTTCAAGCTTTTTAAAATTTGGAGGAATTTCTGTCATTAAAATCAATCTTTCCATAATAATGACATGTTTTACACACCATGCTGGATCATTAATAGTACAAGTGAGGTAACTCACATTCAAATAACAGACCTTACCTCACTTGTGCTATTGTCTATTATACATGGATCTATAATAGCACAAGTGAGGTAACTCACATTCAAATAACATTGAGCTTACCTCACTTGTGCTATTATATGGATCTATAATAGCACAAGTAAGGCAACCCATTATCAAATAACATAACGGTTACCTCACTTGCACCATTGTCTGTTATATATTAATCGGTAATAGCACAAGTGAGGTAACCCACATTCAAATAAAAGAGCTTATCTCGTGTGTGCTATTACATTAGAGGTGTGCCGAGAAAGATGGGTTAGGTGACGTTTTTTTTAGAACTTTCAAATTTTTTTTAGTTGTTTTAATACGCCATTGTTGTAAAAAGAGTAGCTGTCGTGAAGTTTCACTAAAATATTATAAATTAGATTTTATTAAACTCTTTCGATTAAGCTTTGGTACTAAAAAATTCTCGATAATTATACATATGTTGAACCTTTTTGCATGTATTACATATTTTCAAAGTGAAAACTTTCAAAGAAATTTGTAACTGTAAAAATAAAAAAACTGGGGACGCTGAATTAATTTTAAAGCCACATCTATATATTTGCATGATTGAAACTACGATTTAATTTATACAAGAAAAATCTTCCATTTCATTCATGTTGAAAAATATAAGATAACAAACTCCAGGATTGAAACCTTATGGGGGGGGGATGTTTGCCCGATAGTCGGATCCATGGTATAATAACGGTGTTATTATACCATGGTCGGGCCTGCTGGGAAGGG
>JARUHE010209107.1:0-13442 GCA_031471125.1 Archaeomysis grebnitzkii | reverse complement strand
TATTACTAGGTATTTTTATTTGATTTTTTCACTTTTTATCTACATTTTTTCATCAAAATAACTTAGAAAATATTTTTTCTTCATATTTTGTTTTTATTTATGCATCAATAGATTGGAAATGAAGTACACATGAAAAGTATCTAAAATGATTTTTTTTGTAAAATGATGTTTTCTCACTTTGTAACACCATTTTTGATTTGATATTTTTGGACTTTTTTTTTAACTTGAAGAACCTGAACTTTTGTATCCATTTAATAACATTCGTTAAAACTTTTGTTGTTAATTTTGTGAAAGTTTATTGATTGTTTTGAAGCGTTATTTTATTTCTATTAGCTATTCTTAAAATACTTGCATGACTATTGTTTATTTTGTAAAACCTGAATGACTATAATGTATACTTTTGAAAATATACATAGCTATGGTGTGTATCATGGAACATCTACATGACTAAAATTTATGTTATGAAATATTTGTTTAATTTACAACACTTTAATTATTGTACTTAAATGGATCAGGAATATGCAAATCGATGATAAAAAAGTAATGTTCTTCCTGTACATACATCTATTATTTAAGATAAGAATTTGATTAACACAATAATTTAATTTATTTAAGGAACGTTCGTTTGACAGTTGTAATTTGTATTTTTCAATTGTAACTAGTTTACAATTCATGGAATTCTAACTCTTCATAAAATTAAAAAAATGTATCCATGAAATGGAAATTTCTGTTGTAAATAATCAATGTAGTTACATATATTTTCTTCATAAAATTTAAAGACTTTAACATTGAAACGTTTTTATATTATAAAAATAAAACATGATTACACATTTATCTTATTTTTGCATCCTTATCAAACACCGGCGCTTCTTGAGAAAACAACAAAAAGTTCTTCATTGAATTGTAAAATTATAACTGCAGATCAACAGATTTATTTTACCTATTCAAACAAACCGATAAAGTAGAATGGGCCAAAGCATGCAATAATTCAAATTTTTATGTTGTAGTTAAGTCGTTTCTATATAATGGGTATACAATGGGTATATAATGGGTATGCTAGTGCATTATAATTTGGAAATATGTTATATATAATGGGTATGCTAGTGCATTATAGTTTATAAATATGTTAGTAATCCACAAATTAAGTTTTCTATCAACACGTCAGTCTTATACAATATTTCACGCGATTGGTGTTTTCTCATTAATTGGCACCTCTTTCTAAATGGCTGACGATTGTGTTTATTAGCAACTTCATTGTTGTATTTTTTATTATTACAGTCCGTAATCATTTTAATCATTATAATCATTATACTGATTATAATGATTATAATGATTATAATGATTATCATCATTATAATCATTATAATCATTATAATCATTATAATCATTATAATCATTATAATAATTATTTACTTATTGGTCGCCAGCTTCTTCTCCGGAAGAAACGAATGAAGCCCAATCGGTGCCTCCAGCAGTGGTCCAAACGGGAGGTGGTTGAGGACATGGAATGGTTGGAGGTTCTGTGGCTCTGAGCAGAGTGATTGGTTTGTGTTGGTGTGTGGTTAAGTTGGCGTGGTGTTCGAATTGGAGTCTGGTTATGTGTTCCATAATTCCCATCATCATCATCATTATCATCATCCATTAGCATTATAATCCATTAGCATTATCATCCATTGTCATTATCATCATTCACCATCATCATCCATCATTCATCATCCATAATTTATCATCCATCATACATCATCCATCATCATAACTGCAGTCACTACATCCTTTCCCTCAGCTTCCTCCGTTTAATCTTACCAAGGTCAAGTCATAATATTATTAATCTTGTCTTAATTTTCTCATCGACAAATTAAAGCTCGTTCTTATAATGAGATTATAATGGGATAATTTGTGAGTCATCATCTTTAGATTGTCTAAAATAATTTTTAAGGACTTAAAATTAAATGGACGCTCGATAAATATTTTTTATTTTTATTATTCGCATTAAATGCCTGAAGTTTTATTTAATGCCTTCAAATATAATAAATAGCCTATAAATAAACTTATATTTGTGTTATTGTTTTCTGTTGAACATAATTGTTCCAACTTATCTTGCTTGGTGTAACTCGAATTGCCATAAGAGGACCACACAAACCCTTTATAACAACCTTGGTGTAATTACTAGGCGAGGTCTAGCACTGGATGGGTGAGCTTTAGTTAAGAACGTTGTCAGGCTCATCTTAAGAAACACTTTGGTTTGGACTTCATAATAATATAACATTGACTGAACAATAATAATATGGAAGGTACAGCAATACTAAATGGATAACCGACAATTTAGTTGTAGAAAATATCTTTTCACCTCAACAAGTACGAGGAAATTCGTAAACGAATTAAGGCTGTTACCAAGTAAAAGTTATGAATACAAAACTTCTATATATATATATACAAAATAAAAAAACTCTTAATTCTTCTAAGTGGTAGCTAACCAACCAAGGTTTAAAAAACGTATTATTTCAATAAACATTAATTTTACAAAAAAAAAACATTCCGGAAAATATTGTTCAGAATTATATATAAAGCCATTCCGGTTCAATAAAAATATATGTAGAACCAAAATTACTTTTTTCCTAATTCTACTGTTGTGGTTAACCAAAACTTAAAAAGAAAAATCTAAAATCTTTTTCATAATTCTACTACAAGATTTGAAAGCAAAAACAAAAAAGAATTGTGAAAAATCCGCCCCCAACAATCAACAGTAGATTATAGAAGCGGTTTGTCACAGCCTAAAAACAGGGTTCAGTTTAATCTTCAAAAAACTAAAAATAATCTTTGACTGAACATAACAATTGACTCCTATTGGAAGAAGCCATGTTTAGGCAATGAAAACTAATGCTCAAATTATCTTTTTTAAGAACACAAAAAAAGCAACAACAAAAAACTGTTAATATATTTTAACTTCCATGAGTAGATATTCTTCTAAGAGTATGAGAAGTTATGATGAATAAATCACACACAAAATAATAAATTAATTTATTTGAAAAGACGATCATAAAAACTGTTCTGCATAAATCATCTTTATGGACTAACCAAAAAGTAATTACGAAGAAATTGTTTAATTAACGAGATTCTATATCATTTGAGGAAAAGTTTTCACAAAACAAGTTTACCAAGTTGATACATAGATGTAAATGATCCAATTGTGGGCAAGTTTGATTAAAATTATGGGACAGTTCATTGTCTTGGAATTTAATGAGCTTATGATCCGTTACAGATTTCTGATTATTCACTGCACTGTCCCAAATTGTTGAAGGAATTGTCATAATATGAGTACTTAGCGTTAAAATTTTATGTTTCCGCTCAATGACATAAACTTTGTAAATTACAAGACTAGATAAAGTTTTGTCCATTAGGTTAGTTTTTAATTCATAAGATAACTTGTGGCATAAGGAAATATATTTATTATTGTTATTATTATTCTTCACTAGATCAACTTTTCTCCCTTTTCATGTTATGTCCGGACGTTTCTCGGAACAATTTTAGACAGAGTAGCAAAGATTATATATGGTATTTCCTTGGTACTAAAGTATATTCATGGTATCTTCTGGGCGCTAAAGGTAATGTATGTTTTTTGGGGTACAAATGGCCGTGTACGACATTTGCTGAGTACCAAAAACCATACATAGTCTTGTTGGGTACCAAATACTGTATATGGTATTGCATTGGTATCAAAGACTATATCAAGTACTATAGGATATTTTCTGACTACCAAAGGCCATATGCAATATTTTTGGAATATTTTTGGAAACTAGGTACCAAACACCTTATATGGCCATGCTGAATATCCTTGCTAACACATCATTTTTCAATTCATGTTTCAACTGCTAGCATTACCATTGTCTGAAGAGATTAAAACTTATTTGTCAATAATAAATTTACTTCATTATAATAAACAAATATATTCATCAACTTCAATATCTTTAATAATTAATTATAAGAATACGTTATAAAATGAATTAATTTATCCATATTTAATTTGCATTTATACCAGATCATTGATGGAAAATGTATTAATTAGATTATAAATAAATAAGATTTACTTTTTATTATTCTCAAATGTTTATTATCTGATCACTAAGAATATAGTCGATTATGTATTAAAAAAACATTCTATAGAAGATGAAAGGCTACCTATGAGTTTTATTATAATTGAACATGTCTTAAAATTATTCTATGTTGTTACTTATATAAACAAAACAATACCGAATAAATCTACATGTTTGAAGTCGGTTGGTCTGTTCTATGTTCAAGGAAATTAGTTTTTTTTACAAATGTTGTTCATTAAAAATTAATTAATGTGGCCAGTATTGTTAGAATGTTAAAGAAAGGACTGTTTTCATTTTTATATTAGGTTTAGTTATAATAAAGGTCAACGCCTTTCTTCTTTTGTATACATATGATTTTTATTCAACAAACAATTAACTATGTTCTAATATAGTGACTAGAGAATATATAGAGGATCAAAGCTTTCTATTTGAAGTTCTTCAACACAGCTTATATATTGAATAAAGAAGAAGAAGAAGAAGAAGACAATATATTGTTGCGAACATTTTTCGTAAAACAGTGTTATCTTTAAATTGAGTACAGTATGCTACTTTTAAAATAAGTTAAATAAATAAAAAGCGTTTGGTTAAGGTATGGGAGATTTCAAAATCATATTTCCACATAGAAAAAAAGTTTTTCCTAAAGATGTTGATGTGCTTTCAACGAATATGAAAGTTAAATCCGGCGGAAATGAAGTTTTAACTCCCTAAAAGGAGTTTAAAATTTGATATTTGAACGTAATAAACACATCTTATCATACTAAAACTAGCCTAGCCTAGCCTAACCTGACCTAGCATTAGCGAAATATTTAAATATAAATATAATAATTCGAAAAATATAATTAAACAGCTAATCATAACAATTAGTGCAAAGACGAACGGAACGATGCAGCCTATGTTGTGAAGCGTGAAATTACAGTTTCGCTTCTTTCTTTTTTAAGGTGAGCCATCAATATTGAAATATATCTAAACGTAACAATTTAACATCTAATTATTAAAGTATCTAATTATTAAAATATTTAATTATTAAAATATTTATACATAACTATAAATCTAAATGCAATAATACGACAGATTTAAGCCTAACGTAGTCTAATAAACTAGTGCAACAGTAATGGCGGGCATGCGCGAAGCACGAAATAACCGTTTCTTTTTTTCAATTTTCTAGGCGAACCATAAATTTCTGCAATAAGTTTATTTAACATGTTTTAACAATTTAACAATTGGTAATAATTTTATTTGTGTAGTCAATTTTTGGAATTTCACATACCTTTACCCAGCTTTTTTACGACAATGGTATATTAAATCTCCCTTTTTACTTAAATATTTTTTAGAATTTCTTTCGGGAGCTTTTTTATAGGTCCTTTTATTTATATATTTACCCTCTGCACCTACTAGAGAGTTGGATTAGGTGAGGTTCTGTAGTTTTTCTAGAACTTTTAAAAGAAAGTTCATTGGTTTAATACGCCATTGTCGTAAAAAAGAGTAACTGTTGTGAAGTTTCACCTAAATATATTTCATATTTTTGTAAGCACAAACTTCATAAATGAATATGTGTTGGGTTACGTTCAGATGCACATGCAAAGTGGTTTTTACATGCAGGATAAATGTAACCAATGACTTATTAATACATTTGAGAAGTATTGAAGGCAAGTTGATTTGTTCATTAATTTCTTTTTTTTTCATCCTATTTTTTTAAATGACAATTTATCTTGGTATAGTAATTCTTTTACAATGTAAAGTAAACATAAAATTGTGTGTTACTTACTATGAGATGATGAATCCCCAGAAAATTGAAAGGTTCCCTAAATCTGTGTACTATAGAAGTTTGCAGGCAGAAATATGAATAAATATATATTCAACTGTTGCCCTCAGGTGCCCAGAGCAACAGTTGAATATTTTTGTTCGCATTTCTGCCCGCAAATTTCTAACTTATATATTTACATTAATTGTGAATAATCTTTGAAACTTTTTAAAAATTTGTTGTTACAAAAATTGAACTTTTGACCACTTTCTGTCGTGATGTATCAACTGAGTTTCCAAAAATGTTTCATATTTGAAAAGAAAATCCAAAATCCTGGAATGCCTACCATTGAAGGGTAATAACACCATATCCTGATTGTTCTGTAAAACATCTGCAGTGTCAAGCTAAACTTACTTTAAGTAATGAATTTCTAAAATATTTCTTCACTTATTAAATAAAAAAAATAAAAATAAAATGTTGGAAATGGAAACATCAGAAGGAAATAAAAGTGATGGACTTGGCTGAATTAACATAGAAGGAAAGTAATATCAGATGGAAAGGTAAAAATCATTGAAGTACCAACCAATAAAACCGTAAAAATTCTTAGTCTACATTTTAACACCGTAGAATATTCTGTTTCATAAAATATTTAATTTTGAACTTAATAAATAATAATTTTGGTATTACATTGCAATGAAATAAAATACAAAAAAGTTTAGGTTTTACCGAAAATAAAAAGATGAGAAAAGTAGAAGATGTTTACTCATTTATATTGACGGACTTCACCTTGCTCGAGTGTGTCTTTCCATCTGTAAAATTCGCCAAAGATAAGCTATTTACCAACAGATTATTCCTGCAGGTGAATTCATACATCAAGTTGGACGAGTCAATAAACTTTTATTAATCAACATTATCTCATTTTATTAAAACTAAAACAAATTTGTCGTTTTATTTTTGCCTTTTTCTTCCTTTATAATTTAGTTTTATTTCGTTTTTCATTTGCCATTAATTAACTGGAAATTTTGTAGGTAACATTGAATGAGAAATAAGAGTCCCATTTAAAACTAATTTTAATTACAGTTTTACTGATTTTATATTTTTTACAAAAAGATTTGTAAAAAAATAAAATGTACAAGTTTGAGTTTTAGTGTTTTATAAACGCCAATAAATGATGTTAAATTGAATTTGTTTTTATTTTGCCTGAAGAGGCACTATGTTACCATCGAGTCCATTTTTTATTTATTGAAAGTTGTTTCATGGTTTTCAATTTTTAGTTTCACTTTGACATGGACTGCAATGTTGACTTTCTTTGGTACTATTTGCTTGTTGGGAAAACTACAATTACAAGACATAGAAAGAACATTTTACAGCACACGATAAAATATTCTGGGCTAATGATACTGTCGCCTAATAAGGAAGACTCCTGCTCAACAAAAACGTATGAAAATATACATTTTTAAGTTTTGTGTTGGTTATTAAAAAACAGTGAAAAAAAAAAAAAAAACAGATGTTTCTGTTTTATTTATAAAGCTGATTGAATTGTTTAAACCTGTATGTGTGATATACATACATTGCTAATTTCTTCAAAATTGGTAAATTTTCTAATACTTTGAAAATTAGTGATGGTAAAAGAACTAAAAAAAAGTCAATACAATTTGAAAGCTCTGAAAAGTCTAAATTTAACAAAAGCTATTTAAGTGTAGAAAAATCCAAATTAAATTTTTGTTTACAAAATAAATTTCTTTTTATGAAAACCTTTTGAAAATGTCCCAAATAGTAATTTCATAAATTCATAAAAAAAATGTTTAAGAAATAAAAACATCTTTATTGACAATTGAAATAAAAATATTTCTAATTTGCAATTTTTCGCATAAAAGGAATTGATCAAAACAATTTGATTCTTTAAATTAATTTTTTGTTCATATCAATGGAAATAAAATTTCTAATTGAATGATACAACGATTTTCCATTGTCGGTGAAACTCTTGCTGATTTATTCTCCGTTTTTCTTCAATATTAAATTTAAAACAAATTTCCTGACAAGATTAGAATTCTTTCATTTATTATTCTACTTTTCTAAAGTTTTTCAAGCTAGTGTGGATTTATAATAGGTTATGTAATCAGTAAATTGTGTATAACTAAAGTATGTATCCTATGTAATAAAGTTACAATGGAAAACATTTGACTAACTTTTATGTCTAAGATAGTGAAGCTTGACATCATAAAATTGACTAAACTTTGTTAAAAGTGCACAATTTTTTGTTGATTTAATCAGCTTTTTTATGATTCAATCAAAATGTCTAAGTGAAAGGTGAAGAAATCAACCAAAAGACTGCTTACTTTGGGATCAGGGTGTTACTTCAAGTCCCATCTGAATCAAGTTTGCTTTAAAACTCCAAAAATAAGTACTGAACAAAACGATTTTTCTTTATTGGGGGACAATCAAATTGTTAAACGATAATTATTTGCAAATAATGGCAAAAAAAAGACATAACTATCTTAAAAATATGACGTCATCAGACACGTTTATCTCGACCGTCTAGACTAGAGAAACGTTTGTTGAATTATTTAATAGCTTTTGATGAGGTAAATAGATTTTTTAAAACTGTTTCTATGTTAAATTACCCAAACTGTGTTACATGTATAGGTAAAATTTTTTATATTCTAGATAACGTGCATACCCTTGTTATAAAATGCTAAATACTGAAATTCTGTCTACTTTTGGTATGCTTTCATTATTCATTATTAAGCTGTGTTTGAAAAACCAGTTTCTATACGTAACATCTGATTGTTGTTGCTGGGGTTGTTCTTGGGACGGTGAATGATTTTTGGGACTCTACCAAAATATTTCATTTCTTCCAAAACGATATTGGTTTTACAGAATGGTATGTTTAAATTAAAACAAAGCACACATTTTACACTGCACTAGTATCACTAAAGATTTTTTTCTTAAATCAATATTTACTTATTAAAACATACATTTTTTAAAAACTTGACATTCATGGATAACTGAGATTTTTAGTTGAAGGTTTAGATAAATTTATTTAAAATCTTGAAACAAACGAAAGAACAGGAGATTCTAAGGTAGAATGCCTGAAGGACCTTTTTGCCTAAAATTTATACTTTTTTAAATAATAGACATCTTAGAAGTTTTTAGACTAGGCTAATTTATCATCAAATTCATGATTAACCAATATTTTTTTTGAAGGCTTAGAGATATTTTTATTATAAACAAATGAAAAAAGGGTTAATATAATAATATATAAAATTGTATTGAAAAATTTAACATTTTAGAAACTTTTTTAACATACAAACACAGCTTTCTTTTAATGCGTAGCATTTACTCATACTCGTAAATTAATAGTACCATGAAAGTATATGTATTAAAAATTGTATGTTTTGTAATGATTAACATGCTATATGACTGACAAAGTTTTTAGTCAATAGTTTGGGTTATTGTTCTTGGCCAACTTTAAAATATCTTTAGTTAGAATTATTGTATTTCGACTATAATTTAAATTTTTGCTGCTGCTGCATAGATGATGCATGTACCAGTATACCAACACAACTGTCATTGAAAAATTGTAAGTTATGTGTTCCATATAAAAACATTGAATTATATATAAAATAGAATCTAAAGTATACCATGACGCTTTACCATACCAAGACGCTTTATCATACCAAGACACTATACTATGACACGCTGTACCATGAAATGCTTCACCAAGAAACGCTATACCATGACACACAATACCATGCCATGCTATACCATGCCATGATTTAAATCATGGCATGCTAAACCATTACACACTATAAATTGACACTCTATAGTCCAGGTATAGATACCATTGTAAGCAATTTTCTTATTGTACGAAGTATTGCCTAGGTTTTAGTTTAATGCAAAATTTGCCTAACCATGACTGCATTAATTGTATAAAATATTTGAATCTTCTTCAGACATTTTTTTTATTTTATTTTGTCACTTTTTGTTAGTTGAAACTGTTTTCAAAATAAGACTATGCGAACATTTACTCTGTAGTGGAGTTTAGAAAAACAAAATGAGTTTTCAAATTTTTAATTAAACCATAGATCAAAAACGTATAGATGCTCAACTTGAACACTTTCAATGGAACGTTTAGGACCTCGATTTGCCACACACCGCAACAAAAATAGTGCCAGATACTTCAATATAATGTAATGAATGTAATTTTTCGTTCTTCCTGGGAAGAATTTTCCTTTATTAAAGTATTTAATAATTATATTTTAAATGATATAGGTACATAGATAATTAATAACTTAATATAATGATAAATCTATAGTAAATTTAGGTTTAGAAAATAGGTTTAATTAGATTGAACGAATATTTTCTAAGAAAATAATTTAAAAAAAAAGTATTGGAATAAAAGATTTTTTGTGGTTTCGAGTTTAAAAAAATAAAAAGTTTGTTTTCTTTGACAACGATTCAATAAAATAATATTTGTTCAAACTTTCCAGAAGTTTTTTCACAAGTTTTGAATTCAAAAGTATTTTATTATTAATATTATTTTGAAAAAAGTTGAGTTGTTTTCTAAAAAAATATATTTTCAAAAACTTTCATTGGTGTTTCCGTCAACAGTGTTTTCTTAGAGTGCATTTCAAAGAATTATTCTTTTGTTTTTATTTGTTGTTTTGTTTTGTCATTTAGTTGAAAATATGAATTGTTTTTTAATTATATGAATTGTTTTTTAATTATGCGGGCATGAATGCGATACATTTGATCAGACAACTCCGAGTTAACTCTACAAACTACGCCAACAATACAATCGTGCCAGTTGTATCAATTCCATCGACAGTTGGATCGACAATAGCACAAGTGAGGTAAGATGTATGTAAATAGAATGTGGGTTACCTCACTTGTGCTATTGTCGATCTAATTATTATCATCGTTGGGTATGCAAAAAAACTATAAAACCTTCTTTTCTCTAGAATATTATTTTTAAAATGTCTTTCAATCGAATTTATTTTGATGACCTTGTTGGAGATAGTGATGATGATAGTGATGGTGATGGTGATATTGTGTTGATGATATTATTGGTGATAGTGATGACGCAGGGGATGGTGATGGTGATATTGTTGTTGTTGTTGTTGGTGATAGTGAACATATTTAACTTAATATAATGTAAACATTACGTTTTAGTTTAGATATTTCTTTCATGCAGTTTGTACTAAGCTTAATGCAATTATGTAATGTTAAATCATATACAAAATCATGCATTAAAAACTCCAAATTGATGTTATTTATGTATGACTGTACATGCATAGGTTATATTTTTTCATAGGTATGGTGATACATTTATTCCACTTGTAAATAGTTAATGATTCAAATATCCGAACTTAACTTACAATATTATTATAATATGAATATACGGGATTGAAAACCGAAACACTTAAAAAAATACATTTAAATATATATATATGCAAATGTTTTACACAAAATAATTGTTTATAGTTTAAAAGCAAATTAGCATACTAATATATACATAAAACAATTGAGCAAAAGATTATCGTATGTAAAACCAAATACAAAAATATAATTATTTAAAAGTAAAAAAAAAACCCTTTGAACGAAGAAATAAACTGGAAGTCTATAATTAAGAAGGAATTAAATGTTTGAACAAAATACTATTTAATAATGATGCAAATGGCAGGAAAGTATTTAAATTATGTCGACAAGTAAAACGCAGCCCAGCTGAAAATTTTATATTAATAACCGTTTATTCACTACACGATAAAATAATACCCCACCAAGTGTGTCTAATCCCCACCATAACAGCACCTCAGAGACACTACTTTAGGAACAAGGTTGAGAGAAAATTTTCCTTATTTTTCAAATTAAATCTCAATATTGGCTTTAATGAATACTTTTTTATTTCTTTTATAAATAAAATTTGTATATTTTCCATACCATTACTTTTTGTTTCTTTTAACGATGCAACTGCCTTTTTGTTCATTTAAATATTAATATAGCATCGGTTTTTTAGATATTAAATTTTAAGTATTTAAAGTTTAGAATATGTTTTTAAAATTAATATTTAGCATTCATTTTATTGAATTATTTACAGTATTTAAATAACTAAACCTAATTCTAATGCAAAACATGTAATATGGTTTGTGCTCGTTAATTAAATGTTCATATTGAACAATTAATTTCAGTAATATAAAAAAATTGTATTCCAAATTGTGGTCATGTAAGGAATACTTCACTGTAAAATTAAAAATTAAAAAAACTAAATTAAAACTAAGTTAAAAGCTACACAATTAGAACTAAAGGCTCAGCGATGAAGGTAAGCAAACTTTTTAGTGATGTCTAAGATTAATTTCGTTTTTGTATCATATCATATATATATATATATATATTTAATACAAGTACTATTAAATAGTATTGATGATCTCAAACTTGCTTTCTTTTTTAAGCATTTTTTAATTTTCCTAACTAGGAATTATGTTCATGTTGATGCTGTAGTTAATGTTGTTGTCGAATATTGTTTGTTTCCTGTGTCTGGGTTTTTGTCGTGTGAGGGTGGTCTGAGTTAGGTGATCTGCAGTTCACCTTGGTTAGGAGGCGTGTAGTTGTAGATGAGTTTTTATTAGGAGGATATTAGTGTCTTCATGTAGGTGTTGTGTTATGATGTGTGCATCCTGTAGCTGTTCTTAGTGCAGTGTTTTGTATGGTGTGTAGCTTGTTTATGTTTATGGGTGATGGGTGACCATATTGTGTTGGCAAATTCTATTATAGGTCTGGTTATTGTTTTGTATGTGGTTAGTAATGTGTCTTTGGTTTTTCCCCAGAGTGTGGTAGTAAGGACTTTCAACATGTTTATTGTGTTTCGTTATTTTTTGGTTCATGTGTTTTGAGTATGTTAGTTTGGTTGTCTGACTGTTGGTGACTGTGTGTTGTTGATGTATAGGTGTAATGTGTTGTTGTATTCAACCGAGTGTGAGGGAAAAAGTGGTGGTGTTTTCGCTTGTGCTTAATGTAAGTTGATTGTGTGTTGTCTAAGGGTGAATCTTGGAAGGTAGTGTAATGATTGTGGTTTGGCTATTAGCTAAAATAAATTGATGAAGTACATTTTTATTGTGATTAATACTGCTCATTCATGTCTAATAAACATTTCTTATAAGCGGAGCAACACAAAATCTAACGTTTAATTTTTCTAATATATGGTAAACTCACGTTACTGGCGCTAATAATGTATACTTTTTATTAAAAATTAATAAAAATACCTAAACTTAAACTATACTAAATCACACAAGTGTTACCCACTAGTTAAAAGTAAGACAGATAACTTTATAGCAAATTTAAATAGAATAAAATACCGAAAAGCAGCCCTTTTCAAGGAAACTAAAAAAAGGTCATGACTAATATTGACAAATTATTGAGAGATACCCGGCCTAAAGCGCAATATGTCGGCTGCATATCCTTATGGTACACATTACTTGATGTTATATTTTTTATTTTTTTATTTTTATTTTTTTTTATTATAGAATATTATAAAGCACATTAGCTACAATGGCAAAGAGCGCTGTTGCCAACAGCATCTGGTGTTCCCAGACGGTCACCCATCCAAGTAC
>JARUHE010208996.1:0-13444 GCA_031471125.1 Archaeomysis grebnitzkii | reverse complement strand
GGAACCATGGTGGCGGCCCCCCCCCCCCCCCCCCAACACCGGAAAGAGACATCTTATCCAACAGCAAATCATGCACCACGGTATCAAATGCCTTGGTCAAATCTATACAAACTGACAATACAATAGAAACTGAAATATTAGTTATATGGTCTTGAGATACTAAATCATGTAAGAACAAAATCAAACTTTAGCAAATGAAAATTCATTTTATATACTACTTTGTGTCTGGATAAGATAAGAACTTTTATTCTGACAAATATCAGGTATTACATTAAAGACAAAATTAAAACAAATATGAAAAATAGGCGTTGACAATTTATATCTTGTGAAAGAATAATTTTTTTGTAATTTGCAATATATTTGTATTTTGTTCTTCGAATAATCATCTTCTTGCTCACAAAGCATTTGCATCTCGAACGGCTATTCAATGGTTACGGTCGGAGGCGTATTTCTCTAGTCAAAACTACAAACTCTTCGGTTTACAGATGCATTACACATCCGTGACTCATTTACTGTGTGGTACAAACTTAATCATTAATTCATTTTTTAGGCAGAATGCCAAGAAATACTTTTCTATTTTAAAGTGTACGTTTGTTTTTGACCGTTTTAAGTTTTTATTTCATAAAAAACAAATAGATTTCAAATAATTACAGTTATTTTGGATTGAAACAACTATAAATAAATCATTAACCTTGGGATGAACACATGAATGTTCAAAAAAACATCGTCTGATAAAGCTTTTATCACAAAGTAAACTATTCACGGATGCGTAACGCATCTGTAAACCGATGAAAATGTACTTTTGACTAGAGAAATACACATCCGCATCTGCATCCAACCGTAACCATTGAAAACATTGTGAAGAAGTCGCTTCTTATGATGTGCAGTTTGTTTTCTAGGAAGGACTATCTTCTTGCTCACTAGGCACTAGCACTCGAACACCTGTTTTTTATTGAAGAAGTCGCTTCTTAAAACCTTATTTGAAAAAGACTATTGTTGGTTGGAACTCAAATGTTATTTTATTGTGTTCTTATTTATTCCATTTCAGTGTTATTATAATGTAAGAAAGCATATTTCTCAACATACTTGACATGTTAATTGTTTTTATATAGCCTACCTGCATAAGTCATTCCAAAAACATTGCAGATAACTTAACAATTCTAAGAAAATTATACTGAAAAATTGAAAGATGTTACCGCAAACAATGAGGTCACAATTCAGTGAACCTGCCTTGTTATAAGGTCTTGTTGGGCGCCATAGTCAACATAGAGTCAAAGGAGTGTTCTATCAGGACCATATTGCTTTTTGGACAAGGCTTTCAAGATATTTAGTGACCGTTGTGCTTGTGCTTTCACTTTCAGATGGTGGATGTGGTCACCCTAGTTTAGTTGCTTGTCAATTATCACGTCAAAAAACTTTAACTTCTCCCTGTACGGGATTACATTGTTGTTTATTTCAAGAACAGGCATAGTCAGTATTTTCTTTTTCAAATAGCTTCCGTTTTTGTGGATCTAATAAAGTTTTAAGAAAAACTAATGTAAATATTTATATTTATTTTGTACTGTTTTTAATTAAAATAAATAACAAAATTGGAATAAAACGCATTAACATTTACACCGATAGAAGAATAAACATTTTAACATTGAGATTAAATCATGTTTTAAAGATTCCATTTTCCAGTTTGATAAAAATAGACACCAATGGAATGACAAGTAGTGATTGGACATAACAGAGACTTCGCCAATCAATGCTAAGGCTGATTAATCATTCCCTCAATAATAAATGTTCCAAGGTGAGAATGAATGAATGAATATATTAAAAAAACCGGGCCTATACCCGGAGTTTCCAAGATGAGAGGTGGGGCAAAATTTAAGTCATACATAATTATAAACAACATACGGGGTGTAAATTCAGCTGTATTGTTATGCACAATTAGAGGATTTTTTTAAATTAATTTTTTTTTCTTACAAAGGTCTATAAAAATAACTTAATTGATTGGAAATAGCTATATTTTGCTACACAACAACAGTGTCAAGTTGTTTCTATTGATTAGTAGCCAGTTTAAAACATCTTTGCATGCCAATGATCAAAGTAATTCACATTTCCGGAATTCACACAGATCTGAACTAAACTGCAATGACACGGCATATGCGTTGTTCTTTGGTGGTAATGGGCTCTTGTGTGTATTTCAAATTTCAATAGAATTCATATCTGGAGAGCTTCCAGCCCATGGGAGCAGCTGAACGTCATTGTGTGTAAACCAATTTAGTCTTGTGACATTGGAATAGGTAATGTCTGTCACCATGCCATTACCTTATTTGAGGTAGTATATGACCTTTCAGTATCTTTATATAATTCCCTCAAAAATGCAAAACAACTTGTTCCATGCACCGAAATAGCTAACCATGCTATGATTTTCGTTGGAAGTTTTATGGTTTTCTTCAGACATTCAGCCATAAAATCTTCTGGTCACCTTCTTACACACAGCCATCTAGCACTGCAATGGTTAACTTATAGAACTGTTCCCCAAGCTAGAATTTTGCTACAGCCGAAGCTGTGGTGCATATTGCAGACTTTTAATATAGTCAATATACTAATATTTATACTACTTGAAGGTCCTTTTTAGAGGGCAGAGAAAAGGGTACACTTCAGATTTAAAAATACAAGTCAATGAAGAATCATGGGCAACTATTTTTTACCAATAAAATTAAACGCATATATATTAAATCATAATTTCTCTAAAAAATATTTAGTCTACTTTTGAAAAAAAAAGTTGATAAACACCATAACAATGGAGTAATTTCGATAAATTTAAGTTTTAGAAAAAATGTATTTAAGAAATATTATTCCTATCTGTCATATATGTTAAATGATCATACATGATAATTGCTCTAAAATAAAAAATATTTAGTCTACTTTTAAAAAAAAAATACAAGTTGGTAAACCCCTGACACTAAAAACTTTTCTTTGGACAATATTGTTTAGACTTATGCGCAAAACAATTATATTTTATAGTTAGTAACCCATGAACCGAATGGTTCATTCAGTAAATTAGAAAAAAATTATCAAAATCATTATTATTTTTGAGAAGGCATCCCCTTAGAGACTATTAATGTATACTTCATTTACAATCCATTGATGCATAAATAAAAACGAAATATGAAAAAAAAATGTATCAAAATTATTTCTATCTCAACAATCAGAACTTTCAATCAAATATGGCCAAAATCCCGACGAAAAATGATATAAATAATTTAAGAATTTTTATATTGAATCAAAGATGTAGAGCTATTGATAAGCTTTAATTAAACATATTCCTCATTACAATAGACCATTAGAAAAAAGTTATGCTAAAATAGGTTTGCTAAACACAACTTCTTAACATAAAATTAAAGGAATTTTTGTATAATTTGTTTATTAATGTTGGTGAGAATTCATAGTTCTTGCTTCCATTCAAAGTAAATATTATTTTAAAATAAAAAACAAAAACCAAATTTTGATTTGATACTATTTAAAAAATATTAAGCTTTGAAAAACATTTTTAATAAATGTTGTTTCATTATAAATAAACATTGTTTTAAAACAAAAAATGAAAAGTTACAAACCAAATTGTGCTTAAGACTATGAAAACTAAAAAAAAAAACTATTATCTAAAAATATATAATTTAAATTAAGTTTATTCTTGGTAAATTCTGTTTAGAATGAATAGTTCATTTCATTAGAAGTGAACATTGTTTTAAACTGAAAATAAAAAAGTTATTAGCCAACTTTTGAGTTTAGTTCACCCTTCTTCCTACTACACCTATTATTTCCAAAAATAAAAAATTGTTAAAAAAATTATTTAGCAAAAGTTGTTGATAATGTATAGCTCTTCATTTTATTCTAAGTAAACATTTGTGTAGCAAACAAATTTTTTTTTTTCAAATTTGGCAAAAAACATCTAAAATGATATTTATAAAACTATACACTTTAAAAATAAAAAAAATAATATTCTTATGAAACATTGCTCTATTCGTTCATCAAATAATGATTTCACTGAAAAAAAAATTTGTGTATGTTGTATAAAAAGCATTAAGTTCAATAAAATAATCTATAAAACAAAAGTTTTTTTTTGTCAAAATCATGTGGTCCTGTCTAACTAGAGATTTGAAAACCTATTATTTCAGTATTGATTTACAAAAAATTCATTAAACAATATTATTCAAAACTGAATAATGCAATTTATTTTCAATGAAAAAATAAATAAATATTGATTGTAAAGGAAAAGATTCATTTAAAAGTATTGTTTAAAATTATCCAACACGATTTATGTTCAATAAGAAAATATATAGAGTAAATTAAAACAAAATACGAAAAAATTAATTAATATTAAACCTGAGCAAAAATTTTCTAATTGATGAAAAGATCCACCTCCATCGCAAAAATCAGTAGTAATAGACTGTCACAGTTCAACAACACTTCAGCATAAGATATCACTTAATGTATGCATTATTTAAAATGTTCTTCCAGGCCTCTTCTATACTATAATATTTTGTTTCAGTGTGGATTTTTTAATTATGTATTTCATCTCAAATTATAAATGTTGTAATTTTATGAATATTTTGTATTTCTTTGTATTAAGTTTTAGAACACTACACTTAATATAAGATATACAACTATTGTTGCATAGGCTAGGATATACAACATTAAGTTAAAAACAAGATTTAAGAACAAGAAAAACTAGTAATCCACGAACCGGACGGTTCAAATGTCTCGTGATGATTCATTCAGTAACTTTAAAAAAAATTTATCCAAAAATATCAAATAAAAAATTGTGTTACAAAGTGAGAAAACATCATTTTATCAAAAATTCACCTTAGATACTTTTCATGTGTACTTCATTCCCAATCCATTGATGCATAAATAAAAACAAAATATGGAGAAAAAAAAATTTGTTGAAAACTTTTTCAGAGTACAAAAATATCAAATCAAAATTGGTGTTACAAAGTGAGAAAACATCATTTTAGAAAAAAATCACCTTAGAGACTATTTATGTGTACTTCATTTCCAATCCATTGATGCATAAATAGAAACAAAAGATGAAAAAAAAATTTTTGTTGAAAATATTTTCTAAGTTATTTTGATGAAAAAATGTAGATAAAATCAAATAAAAATACCTAGTAATATATTAAAACCAATACACAAGCCTATATGAAAAGAAATAATAATAGTATAGATGATATATAAGCATTCAAGTCATTGTCTAATGCCGAGGACGAGGACATCGGAAACGCTACGCCTATGTAGAGCTTCGCTACGCACGCTCGACAAAAACTATACCAATAATCAAAAATACAGCAACAGCCGAAGCTTCGGTACACCTCTATTAATTTATCAGAGAACACCACTTGCAACAGAAGTAGTGGAACAGCCATAGAAATAATGAAACAACAAATAAATGTCTTGGCTTGAGAAGCTAGAAGCTAACTCAAAGGTAGTAGTGATATTACTAATAATAAATGTTCTTCTATGCACTCCAGTTGAACTTATTAGTGTAATGTATCATTCTTACCCAGTAATAAAAGGCCTTTATGAGTCTCTGTAAGTGGAGGCTCTTCCTCAGCCAATATGCCTTCAATCCAGCTTCCAAAAGTTTTTCTTTCACTGTTCTTTGGGCAAGGCTAGCATCCTTTGCTGCCAGTTCAATATAAATCTTCCTGTAAATTGTTTTTCTTTCTAAGAACCACTTCATTAGCCATTTCGGTGCATGGAATAAGTTGTTTACACGTTTTTGACGGTATTATGAACCAGGTTAGGTGTATGAAGGTATTGAAAGGTTGTTTCCTGCCTTAAATAAAAGAATGGTATGAATATTCCAACAGGACTCGACCTCATGTCACACGACTAAATCATTGTACACAGAATGACTATCAACTGCTCCCATGCGTAGGAAATTCCCTAAACATAAATCTTATGTATTTTGAAAGATTAAATATACACAAAACCTATTATGACCAAAGATAAACTCATATTCCTTCTTATGGAGGTTTTGTTCAAATCTGAGGGAATTCACGAGGTGTGCAAGACTTGATCATTAGCATGCCAATGATGCTAAAATGGTTATTAATTGTTGGAAAAGACTTTTGTATCAAAATAAATCCAATTACAATCAATTAAATTGGTTTTATTGACCTTTTTATAAAGAAATGTTACATTTTGAAAAAAATCCATAATAATGTTGCCCATAATGTAATACATTCAAGGTCTACCTGATGTAAATAATGAATGATGAAGTAGATAAGTGTTGCTTGAAACAAACATACATTTAGAGTTTCTATATTGAAAAGTACAGCGACAGCTAAACAGTTGTGTGGAATTGCATTTTTAACATTTAAAAATTATTTCATTAAATGTGATTAATTATATCTGCACTAGTTACAAAAAAAAACAGTTGAAAAATAACATATTATACAAAAAATAGTAAATTACAGTACAGAGAACACAAAAACTTTAATGCTAATTCATTGAGAATTTATTTTCAACTTGACTCAAATTTTTTCACTAGAAATTGAATTGGTTGAATCGAATAGATTGATTGAGAAAGTACAACAAATGTGGTTTTGTTCTCAACGACCTTTTTTGTATTTCGGCCACAATGAATCAAGATTGGATTACATTCTCTGCCTTCATGTCACTATAAGGTGGTGATCATCTAGCCACATGGAATAAAGGTTAACACCACTAGCAGATGGAATATATTGAAAACCAATTCAAACAAAATGTCTTGCAAACCTCAAGAAAAAACAAAACGATGTTATATATATAACAAAACAGACTTTCAGATTACTCAGCTAATAAGGCAAACAATGGAATGGAAAAGTGATAAGGACAACAGAAAATAAACAAACTAATATATAAACAAGCATGAGTAAATGCTGCACATTAAAAGCTTTGTTTATATGTTAAAAAAGTTTCTAAATTTGTGTAATTTTTTAATACAATTCTATATATTATAACACTAAAACTTTTCTTTAATTTGTTTCTAATAAAAAAATTTTCGTTAATCATGAATTTGATGATCAATTGGCTAAGTCTAACAACTCCATTAAAATGTCTATTTAAAAAAAAATAAGCAAAAAGGTTCTTCAGGCATTCTCCCTTAGAATTTCCTGTTCTTTCACTTGTTTTAAATAACTTTTCTCTAAGATTTCAAAAAAACTCAGTTAACCAAGAATTTTAATTTTTTATAAAATGTATGTTTTAATAAGTAAATATTGATTCAAGAAAAAAAATCTTTAGTGATACCAGTGTATAATGTTATGTTCTTTATTTTCATTTAAACAAACTTTTCTGTAAAATAAATATTTTTATTATTTCCACAAATCATCCACCGTCCCAACAACAACCAGAGGTCACTTATTGAAGCTGCGTTTTTCAAACACAGTATAACAAACGGCATCGCACCCTGTGAGTATTAAGCATCCTTAACTAAATAACATAAAACAGGTTAAATGTTCAGAGGGTTGCAGGGAACAAAGAAAACACTTGACTTCAACTTTTATGTCAAAATTAACATCATCAAATTGAGTAACCTTTTTGTTGATTTAATCAAAATTGTATCGTGTTGGTATAATGTGGTACGATTTTGATTGAATCAGAATAAAGTTGATTGAATCAACAAGAAGTGTGCACTGTCAACAAAGGTAGTTCAATTTTGACTGTCTTAGAAATAAAAGTTAGTCAAGTGTTTTTCCTCTGGCAACACCTGAACCAACATTATTTTACATGACAATGAAAATTAAAAAATTAAGTAAATACAAAACCTACAAACTCGTTTTTCATTATTTATAATAAAACTAAACTTTAATTTTAATGATGGAACTAAACTTTAATTGTAATAATAAAACTAAACTTTGATTTTAATCATAAAATTAAACTTTAATTTCAATCATAGAACTAAAATTTAACTGTAATCATAAAACTAAACTTTAATTTTAATAATAAAACTAAACTTTAATTTTAATAATAAAACTAAACTTTAATTTTAATCATAAAACTAAACTTTAATTGTAATCATAAAACTAAACTTTAATTTCAATCATAGAACTAAACTTTAATTTTAATAACAAAACTAAACTTTAATTTTAATCATAAAACTAAAATTTAATTGTAATCATAAAACTAAACTTTATTTTTAATGATGGAACAAAACTTTAATTTGAATAAGAAAACAAAGCTTTAACTTAATCATAAAATTAAACTTTAATTTCAATCATAAAACTAAACTTTAATTTTAAATATAAAATGTGATTTATATCATAAATGAAATTAACTCCAAAATAATAGCCGAAAGCTGGCACACTGATATACATAACAACAGAAAACTACAATTATAATTACCAACAAAAATCCTGTCACCAGGTGTGCAGATCTGAAAAACAAGGAATACTTGTAATCAATCTGCAAGGGTGCAAATATTTTTTGTTGCAATAATAATCTGTTATTCTGTCATACCTCCTCAATCTTATAATTTTCATTTTAACACATTTGGGAAACCACGCAGGGAAAAATAATAAGCTATATGTTCAACTCTTTATAATTTGTATTGGTGAGAACTGGCAACTTTGCATGACATTCTCAAGAACTAAGCTAGTTAGGCCGGCTTAGTTCTCTTCAGTTAAATTTAGACTGTACAGCTTTGGATGGGAAAGTACATTCAGATGAACATACTAAACACCAAATATGCATTACTGCCACTTGACCGAGGTAGAAAATAAGACATCCAAAACTGGTTGAGGTCGGAAGGAAGTGACCCATCCTATGCATCCTACTCGGAAAGTGGTATCAATTAATGCCTGAAATTGAACCAGCATAGGGTATTGCGAAGTCTTTGCGTGGAATGATGCGTTCATCTTGACATCTTTCTCATTCATTATGGAGGCAGTGATGGCGTCGTTGGTTGTATGACAAGTGTGTGGCCGGTACAGATACAATCAGTCAGTTCAGCATTAGAATGTACTAGGGAGGGATACCCCACCGTGATGTACAGTGTGCCAGCTTTCAGCTATTCTTTCTCCGTTAAATTCATTTATGATATAAATCACATTTAACTTCAAAATAATAGCCTACATCTGGCACACTGTACATCACACTGATATACATAACAGAAAACTACAATGATAATTACCAACAAAAATCCTGTTACCCGGTGTGAGGATCTGAAAAACAAGGAATAGTTGTAATCAATGGGCAAGAGTGCAAATATTTTTTGTTGCAATAATAATCTGTTATTCTGTCATACCTCCTCAATCTTGTAATTTTCATTTTAGTGCATTTAAGAAACCACGTAGGGCAAAATAATAAGCTTCCTAAATCCTGCGAGAAGGAACCACCCATCAGCCCATTTGTCATCTCACCTTGACCATTGCACACCATCCCAGGGTAACATCTTGGTATCAGGATGACATACACCAACAAGAATCATCTGCATTTATTTGATTTTTGTAGGAGAATAAATGGTGCTTGGGAGGTTGCTACTCGCTTGCTGCCAATAGGAATAATTACTGTCAATCTTTGACCAATGGCTTAGGGCCTCCCAAAGAGGTGTATCCTGACTTGGTGAGTTGTCATAAGGTTGAGTCTATACCCTGTGAACAAGTCACTCTGGTGGCAGGTATGCACATCTTACACCAGCTATGCAGAAGGGCTTGTCAGATCTCGACAACCACCAACTCTTTGGGCTCTGATAGGACGACTTTACCTTTGAGCCGGAACTAGTAATTATCTACCATAGTGGGACTCCGACCACCACTAAATCTGGTAGGATGGACAGCTTGTGACATGACCAATTTTGTTAGCTGAACATAGATCACTTCCATGCTATCAGAGAAAATAACCGGGCAGCACAGAACAGAACCAGGTTGAAGTAAACTCAAGGTTTCCCCGAATTGTTTTTGCCGATACAACAAGGAACCTGACTGTTAGCTTCAGATCTCGGAAAATATGGCCACTCAGCCGGAGGCAGACATACTGACATACAATGATTGCTACTTGATGGATCGGCATTGGCACACTGGGCATCTCTATCTGATGACCTCCCAAACCATGAACCATAATTTCAAGGCCATGGGCCAGGAAGTCACCAAACAGCAATGCTCTACCTGCACATACATTTTGTTGGAACTCTCTCATAATGGCCTCACCTCGTGGTTGATGCATTCCCGAAGATCTTGTCGATGACAGTACCATCTTGCTGTTGGCTAGTTAGGAAGGCAGAGTCATGGTTCTTGGTATCAAACTGGTGATCTGGTCAACATTAGGTAGGGGATAGTGAATCTGACCAACATTGAGACAACCAATATATCTACTTTTTTTGTTTAAATTGAATGGACACCATAAGCAGCCTCCACAGAATCTCCCTGCAATAGGTATCGTTCGGTCCCTACGTAGGTTAAAAAACCGGGGCCATGACTAGGGTGAAAGAAGCTAAAGGCTCTGAAGAGAAAATCCCATCCCAAGACCCCATGGACAAACAAAAGATGGGTTTTGCATTTCAGGAACTGGCATCCAAGCTTCAGGATTTATCAATGGTAATAGTTTCCGGAAGAAGGAAAGAGGCAAAGGAATTTAATTCAAAGGGCAATTATACTAACAAAAATTCTTTACTTTAAAAAATCATCACCTAACTGACTACTTATCACAAGGCTTTAATACACAATGATCAACCCCAAGGGCATGAATCTACCCTGCTGACATATTTTTTGAATGCTTCTTCACCCAGTACCCCTAACTTCCATAGCATTTTCCACCAACTGATATAGGATGTGGTTCAAGCCACACTGATAGGGACTACAGCTTCTGCTTCAAGACTTCCACAAATCCAATCGGATCTTTCTCAACTTGATTGTAACTATTGTCACTGCAACAACTTTCAATTAATTTAGATGGGTGAGATTTTCTGCTTAAGACATATCCCACATCATCGGTATCTCTTCTCTCTGACACATTCATAGAGGAAACTCCTCTGCCGGTGAAAGCACACTCCACTGAGTCATTGTCACTTCATTTTCTACTTGAGGACAGTTCCAATTTTAAACTTGGAGATGGAATTTACAATCAATAGTTGAACCAATGATCTTCATATTGAGATGATATGAAAGTAAAGCAGGTTTTCTCATTGGTTACGCACACGCAGCTGGGCAAAGAGCCAGCCTCGACATGCCGAACTGCAACCCTGAAGGACTGAACTTAGGGGAGGTCTCCACTTTCATGCGAGGAAAAGAGTTCAGTCAGGTATTGTTACTATAATTGTGAACATTATTCAACCATCAACAGGGTTGTCTTTTGGGAATTGTTTCGGTCAAGGGTAAGAAGACCTCAAACCCAGAACATTTGGGATCTTCCAAACCTTCACCATTTCTTCAATCATGGATGATTAGTGTTGCAAGAAAAAAAAAATTTTCCTCGGTGTTTTTTTGTGTTTTATGGTTTTCTTTGAGACTTTCTATTTTTTTGTTAAACTTATGACTTTGCATTACTAATATAGTAATGATATAATCAAGTAAAAGTTTATTTTACAGTGTTATACCAATTTAAAACAAAAATAAAGTATAAAAAATAAATTAAAATAAGAAGAATTTATTACAGGTGGAGGAAATATGATTTTTGAAAGTTAAATTCTGGTCAAAGATGACTCCAAAATTTTTGGCATGTGTAGATGGTTGAATTGATACAGCCCCTATCTTTAATGTTATTAGATTTATTTGATTGAATTATTTTCTGGTACCTATAATAAGTTGCCAGTTTTCACCAATACAAATTATAAAGAGTTGAACATATAGCTTATTATTTTGCCCTATGTGGTTTCCTAAATGTATTAAAACAAAAATTATTATTGCAACAAAAAACATTTGCACTCTTGCTGATTGATTAAAAGTATTCCTTGTTGTTCAGATCTGCAGACCTGGTGACAGAGGATTTTTGTTGGTAATTATAATTGTAGTTTTCTGTTGTTATGTATATCAGTGTGATGTACAGTGTGCCAGCTTTCGGCTCTTCTTCCTCCGTTAAATTTGTTTATGTTATAAATTTCATATAAGGTGGAGTTTTGATGAAATATTTTCTCACTTTGTAAGACATTTTTTTGATTTTTTAGTAGTTACTGAATGGTCATGAGACATTTGAACTGTTCGGTACATCGGTTACAAATTACATGGTTTGTTGGGTAAGGGAAAAATTAAAACAAATTTTGTTCTACTTATTTACTCAAAAATAACAATCAAAATGTGGGAAAATGTAAATAATTTGCTTTACAATGTTTTTTAATTTTCTTTATACTTGTTTCTTTCAGATAAATTCTTGCAAGGAAATAAAACACAGGTTGTTCATAATCATATATTTGATGTCACAATTAGTTGAGATTTGTCTAATATTTTAAAGTACAAAAATATTTTAATATTTATATATGTTGGCTAATTTTCTCCATAGTCAAATAGCTTATAGAAGCTGTAGCAAGATCCAATAGACTTATTGGTGTTGTGAAAGTAAAGTTCATATCAAATTTTAAGATCTAAACTTGTAAAAAATATTGACAACATAATTTGTCAGTAGTTGTTTATGTATTTGTCTAATAAGTTAGAATCAGTTCTAGATTGCTTAGAAGTCAAGGCAGGCATTAAAGATATCATTTAGATTTTTCAAAAAATTAAATATTTTTTATTTAATTTAATTTTAAGTATTTTACAAAACAACAAATGATGTTTTGAAAATGTAAATAATTTTTTGCTAAAACCACTTCTTAGCATTTACAATGTTTAATATTTGTATTAAATATGAATTGCATTACCTTAAAATACTACGATTATGTATAGAATCTATGAACAGTATTTGATAATAATAATACAATAAAGTTATTACGAATTAAAATACTTATTAGTTGTGATAGAAAACATTTCGGATTATCCAATCCTTTTTGATTTATTCTACTTTATATAATTTATGTATATTTTATTTAAATAAAAACTTTGTTTTAATATTACAGGATAATACTTATTAATTTTGTTCATAATTGTAACTGCTATATAAAATGATTATGATTGTTGATTGGTTTGGCTTATACATTATTTTGATCATAGATTTGTTTTCTTATTAAAAAATAGCAAAGAACTTTAATTCATGAATAGATCAGATTTTGTTCTTCCCTACAAAAGTTTCCTATTTAATATTCTTAATGATAATAATAATAATTATAGCTTTTTATATAGCGCCGACATTATTCAATGAATACTCTTCAGCGTTTCACATAGTTATGCCTTATTACCATTACCCACATCAAATGATGGGCACCCTAAAGATATGCAGCCGACATATGGCGCTTCCTTCAAGCCGGTGTAAGCTTAGCATATGAGATTTAAGAGAATACAGCCACGTTCAAATTCTCAATGAAATAGCCTTAGAGCGGACTCGA
>JARUHE010208885.1:0-13445 GCA_031471125.1 Archaeomysis grebnitzkii | reverse complement strand
TTAGCATATATGCACACGTGCATATTTTATGCTCTTGGCATATATGCAAGTTACTGCATATATGCAATATGCACAATATCACACCCTTATTGATGAACATAAATAAACATAAATGATAATTTGATTTGTCACGTGATACCTCTCATTTGCTATATTATACCAGTAAGTGGTTTAATTATTGATTATACAAAGCTTTGGATTTTACTGATGCTATTGTTAGGATTTTATTATATTTCACCAAAAGATATTTTTAAATGTTGCTCTTTTGTTATTTTAAAATGGATGGGGTGGGCTTGGATAGTAAAATTGACATATCAATGATCATCGAATGCAGCCATTGTTGTGTTACAGTTCAATAGTCAAAACACAATTATGTTTACCGTTTCGTCAGTTTTATAGCTGTTATTAAATTAGTTTTCGTAAATTGAATTCACTTATGAACTTCAACCCAATGATAGAATTGTATTTTTGGGTGTCAACTTTGAATAAGTTGTGGAATGTTAATGAGACATATTAATGCAAACAAATAACTGCTATATAGGAATAACAAGAACGTAATTGTCAAGAAGAACTATGCATCTTCAAAACGGCGCTATTAAAGATCATTCAATAATGAATATACAGTATAAGGAAATGTATAACCGATAACAAAAAAATATTACCAATATGTAACGACTTCAAATCTCTTAAAATAACCGAAGTGATTTATATAAGGGGTATGAAACCTAAACTCAATATACAAAGTGTTCATACAAAGGTAGTGTCTTCCTTTTTTACTTACTGTGATTATTTAATGTTCTAATATGATTGATTGTATGGAATATAGTTACATTTTTATTATTTATGACAAAATATTGTCGAAACATCAACATTAAAACTTTTTTAAAGTTTAATTTATTCCTTTATAACCTCTGAAGCCAAAATTTCTTTCAGACGCTTTGAAAACAAAATATAAAACGATAAAAAAAAGTTTTAAAAACATGCCTTAAGGAACTTACTTCCAATTTTAAAAATGTATTTTTGTAAACCTGAACTTGTTTCATTTTAATATCCTATAACCTTAAAAAATACTCAAAACTTGTTAATAAGGATACTTTTAACTTGAGTTCTAAGGGTTTTTTAAATAATAAAACGAACACTCCTTAATTCTTGATGTTGGAACAAAATAATAATAATAACTAATAAAATTAAAATCACTCAATATCGCTATACCATGAAAAGGAACACATTCATTCATTGTACAAATTTATGAAAATATTTCATTTAAGAGAGTAGTAAAAACCATTTCTAAACGATTGTATTTAATGTCCTTCATTAGAAGAAATAAGTTATGACATAACATTGTTTCTATAGATACGAGTATACCTATAGAAACAATGTTATATATATGGTTGTTTGTTATTTCTATGTCATTTATTATTTATGTTTATTTCGACACTTTTTGTAAACCAACCACATAGCACGTAATATAAATAAAAACTGTAATATTTTTATTTTTAAAAATTCTAACAGATAACTAAATTATATTGTAGTAAAGATAATTGAGTTTTAACAATTAATTATACTTTAAATCAACAAAATTGTATAAATTATTGTATTAAGAAAATTCTTTACGCTTGTTTGCACATTGAAAATTAATTATATAATTTGTTCATTAGGTTGGATTAATTATTTTTTAAAGTTTTTTTGGTGAACTATTTTTAATTTTATGAAAATATAAAATAAATGTTTAATTAATTTGTTACTGAATTGATTTTCATTGAAAATTAACTTTTCATTTTTAAAAACATTTTCTATAAAAAATGAATAAAGATTATTTTAACTTGATGCCATTTATTTTTACAATTAGGTTCTTATTAAACTGTTTTATTTATTTGTATTCCCAAATATAAGTAACGATACAATATATAACGATATCTATATATATATATAAATATATATTTATTTCATATTATTATTGTTATGAACAGCCAGACATGTACTGTAAGAAAAAACAATTTTTATCTGCAAATAATATTATATAAAATGAAATTAATTACAGCAAATGAAATGAAAACAGACAAACACGTTTATTAACATGAACATAATTCTCTCTTGGGAAAGACATTTTTAATTCATTGCAGACTCTAGTTAATGGATGTAACATTTAGATTATAAGTTTAGAGAGTTTTATTTATTTTCATTTTATTTATTCTGTCTCTCTCTTTGCTCTTACAAGATAACATTGCTATTAACATTGTTTTAAAGATAATATTTGTATCATTAATACTCTAAGCAAATTTATAACAATTTAAATAAATTATTTCAAATGAAATTATGTTAAAACTAATACTTTGTATCTTATTTGAAAATACTTTTGTTTAAAATGTCTGATACTTAAACGGTGTCCTGGACCAAATTTTTTCTTGATTTAAATCAAAATCGTATTATATTACATCAATGTGGTTTAAAAAGAGAAAAATTTATTTAAATCAAGGAGAAGTGCGGTGAAAAAGACGACTAAAGATATTTAAAAGTTAATTTCATAAAGAAAATGATCAAATTTAAATCCATTCTATTATTTAAAATGTTATGCTTAAATGTTCACATATAAATATTGTTTATTCTATTAAGAAAATACTATTCATGTAAATTTGTATTAATGCTTCAATCATGATTATTTAATGTATACCAATAATTATGACTCGTGTGTGAAAAGCATGCAATGGAGTACCAATAAACAATTGATATAATTATTGAACCGATACATTGAATATTTGGACGTCAATTAAAGGTTAAGCATAATAACAAATCGAACTCTCATATAATGAGTCAATTTGAGACCAGCCAGTCCTGGCCTCACTTCATAAAGTTGAAATGATAGTGGTCTGCTGCTCAAATTTAGAAAATGTGATGTGACATGATGATAAATCAAAGGGCCACGTTTTATTTTTGGAAACTCAAAACATAAAAACAGACATTTAATTCAATTAAATCCGTAGCCAAACCATGAATATAATTAAAATAATAATAGGTCAAATTTAAAGAACGCTTTTCAACATCTCACAAAGTGCTTACCCAGTGGGCAACCAACGTCGTTTTAGCTAGTGTTTGAGAGATGAACTGAGGTTTGGTAGCAAAAGGTCCAATACAAATTTTATTGCAACGTTAAATTTTGTAAAACCTTTGTCATTGGAATTATTATTGAAGTCAACGTTGTATGAACATCTGATAACTTTATTTAAACGTTAGAACAACTTTCCGTACACATTTTACTTTAACCAACTTCATTACAACACTATATGAACATTTTTAAGACAACGTTGTTCCAACGAACCATTATTTAACGCTTGTTGAGCTATAGTTACATACACGACGTTAATAAAACGTTGTACAGGTTTGTTGTGGAATAGTTATAAACAGAAACAATAAGGAATGTTTAGTTGAAACAACAGTGTTTTAAAAATGTTCATATATATATATATAACGTTGTACTGAAGTATGTTAATGTAAAATGTGTACGGACAGTTGTTATAACGTTTAAATAACGTTATCAGATGTTCATAAAATGTTGACTTCAATAAAATTAATAGTTTTAGTGACAAAGGTTTTGCAAATTACGACGTTGTATAAATGTTAGCCTGATTTTAAAATAACGTTGTGATGACGTTGTATAAATGTTAGCCTGATTTTAAAATAACGTTGTGATAACGTTATGAAAACTTTATGCACATTGGGTACTATTCTCATCATCATTACCCACATCATATGATGTTACAACTAAAAAAACAGGTGTGTTTTTTTCACTTTAGATAGACCAACACATACAGTATATATAGCACTAGAGACCAAGCGGGCCTGTGAGGCCCGGTTATCTTTCTATGTTCATTAATGAAATTTTAAATGCAAACTTCATATTTATACATAAAGAAAGTAATAAAAACATTTATTGAAGCAAACTAAGCAGAAATCTTATGACAACAAACAATTAGCTTATGCCCGGGCCTCAGAGGCCCGCTTGGTAATCTATGCTATATTATTAATTTTTACAAAATTTGTTATTTCATTGCTTTCAATATTTGTTTAATATGTACATATATAGTGTACAAATAAAGTCACGGAGTTTCAATAAGTTAAGTTGATTATTCACAAAGCAAGCAATTGATCTTTTTTGAAAACGGGCCTCACAGGCCCGGTGGTCATTCCAGAGTTAAAAAACAGGTGTGTTTTTTTTTATAAAAAAAACATGTTTTTTTTTGCAAAATACACAGCCTTTTCAAAACATGTTTTTATGATTTTATTTTGTTTTTTATTAATTTCTTTAAGATATTAGATAATTATTAGA
Source organism: Archaeomysis grebnitzkii (assembly GCA_031471125.1). Lineage (NCBI taxonomy): Eukaryota > Metazoa > Arthropoda > Malacostraca > Mysida > Mysidae > Archaeomysis > Archaeomysis grebnitzkii. The sequence goes on along the minus strand of JARUHE010208885.1, from coordinate 9,121 downwards.
TATTAAATTTTGTATATTAGAAAACAATTATATATTTATATCAGGGCAACTATTTTGCAAATAGAGATTAAAATATGTATGTTACATTGATTTTGAATTGCTGGTTTGGTTAATACTCGTTAGCTACTAAATATAATTAAACATGGTGTTGCAAACATTTTTGATAAGTAAACAATATATATCGTACAGTTAAAATATATATTAAATTGCGTTTTTACATTAGTTTTACATTATTTAATTACTAAATTATTAAATAATTATAAATAATTGCAAAGGATTAATTAATTTATTTCAATAAAATATAATTCTTAATTAGATAAATAAATTAAAATATCAAATGTCATTGAATTAAATTTCAACAAATTTATAAAATAAAATCCTTATGATTCAGAATTATATATAAAGCCATTCAGTTCAATAAAAAAGTCTGTAAAATACAAACTTAAAAAATTATTTTGTATCAAAACATCTATTAAGTGGTGTTTAAGTTCTAGCTAGAGATTTGAAACCTAGTATTGCAATCAACTTTAATTTTTACAAGCAAACTTCTCTTGGAATATATTGTTCAGAATTATATGTAAAGTCATTCATGTTCAATAAAAATCTGTAAAATGAAAACTTGAATTTTTTTCATTTTCATCAAAAATGTACTAAGAGCAAAAAAGATTTGCTTCCACCTCCGCCTCAGCTCCAACAATCACAACCTAAAACTATTTAATTAATTTAAACACATAACGTTCCCCACTCATACATCTGACCATACACTAAACCTTATAATAACTAAATGCACAAATTATATCAATCTATTACACACCAAATAATCTTCATTCATTTCAGATTACTACTTCATAAAGTCGTTCATAAGCATACCCTTATTAAATAAAGAACGTAAATACATTGAATATCAAAAAATAGACAATATAAACATCACATATTTTTCCAACGATTTATTAAAAATTGATAATCTAAAAGAAAACAAGTAAGTTTAACCCATTACATCCCGAGCATAGATCCGCTCGAAATTTGTTTATGAAATTTGAAACAGAACCTACTGACATGCATCCGTCACAAAATTTATACCCAGCATAAAATGAAAGGTAATTACGCATAAAAAATGTTTTTTTTCTATTGCAAAGCTTTATCATCATGTTTTGTAAACTTTTAACTTGATATACGTTTCATCTTACAAATATTACCCCCCCCCCCCCCGTATTTAAAAAGCACTAAATTTGTCAACACATTCACACTGTTTTCATTTGTTTTAAGCAATTTACACAAACAAAAGCCGACAAGACATATTATATAGACATGAAAGTTAGTAGTACAGTAAAACTCGTGAAACGTAGAATAATAAAGCATACAAATTTCCTAAAACGTGGAATCATTAAACGGATAAATCCTAAAGCGTCCACATCATGTCTATCTATACAAAGAAAACGTGATACAAAGGCAGTGGTAATTTTTTTAAATTGTATGTTTGAAACGGAGATTATTCCTATATCGTAGGCAATAGTTCGGTCTACGTTTCAGGAGTTTTACTGTATAACAGAATCCAAAGCCATTTGCACAAGATTTTACATCACATGTTCTACGGCTGACCTTGCAACCCCTGAACCGCCGCTGAACGCATTCATGAAGATAAGGTAGCCAATATTATCATTCCTGTTTTTTTTCATCATAAGCAGCAGGCATCAGTCTGTTCATCCTAGAATCGTAATGGTTCAGCAGTAACAGGGGGTGTTGATTCCCTATCCTTCAGATGAAGAATGCTTCCCATATATCTGTAAGTGATGGGCTTGCATAACTTGAACATTTAACAACCAGGTATATGCACCCCAATATAACTGTTTCGTATCCGCGTGGATGGCGTAGCATGAAACTAGGAGTTATATAACATCCACACCGCCCATAAGAGTGTCTTACACTCTTAACATCTGATGCTCATCCTCCTCGAGCATGTCTTTGCATCAATAAAGTACCTAGATTACAAATATAATTTTTGTAAACACTTTTAGTATTTTTACTTTTGGAAGGTAGCCTATATATCATGAACATTAATAAATAATATATAGCTTTAAATTTCTAACTACTAATAACAGTTTACCTGAAACTTGATTATTTCAATATTGTACTGTAGACAGGTCCTTTGTCTTTACTAGCCGTAATGATTTTGTGGTCGTCAATGTAGCTTTCTTCTCGTCATTCCTGAAACTTAATGTTCCCAATGCACCGACAATCCTATAGTTATTTCGGTTATCCATCAAATCGAAGCTGGTGAAAAAGATTGTCAAACACGATCTTTACTCCGTGTTGCTGGTTGGTTATTCTCCACCAATCTATATATAACTTCAGAACACGCCACAGACTATAGATAAACATTTGAGTCTGAGCTCCTCATTAGGGGGTGCACTTTTTTAATTCACCATAACTAATCGTCAAAATCCATACTTTGAAGCCAAAATTTGTTGGCTTGCTTTTCATAACTCTTTTAAATATATGGAAGCCAAACGTGTTTATCATTGACTCATCCACACACACATACTTTGTGTTCTAGACATGATATAGTGGTGCCGCATTTATAATTTTATTACCAGAAAATTTAATCTTTGTTAAGCTAGAAAATGAGGGTATCACATTACACCGTCGAAGTGTTTTGATTCATCACATTCTTCATTAATGTTTTACTAGTGTCTTCTTTTCTTTTTTTTCCCAGTACATCTCCCTTGCTCACCCCGGTACTGAAATCATGGTTGAGGTTTTGACTTGTGCATAGCTTAGTCTCCTTGACAATCTTGTTTATGCAGACATTAGGCGGACATACCACTTGGTAATGGTAGACATTTATCATCACATCAAGTCAATACGAACAGATGTATTTTTTCCAAATCATTCTTGGAACTAGACTGCATCTTATCCATTTTCTTGATTTGAGATGTTTTTCCATGTGACATTGATCCATCACTTGGTCTTCTCCAACATCGCTGGAGTCACTGACAGCCAAATTATTTGTTCGTGGGCCTCTTTTAAAAAGGAAATCTTGTAAATATGAATGACTGTTTAAAATTACAGAAAGAATGATGATATTAAAATGAGTTGGTATCTAATAAATGTAAAAAGCTAGTATATGACTATTATATGTATATTATGAACAGATACAATAATCCAATATATTAGGTGTTTCAATCTATTTCACTGTTGCTTCTTCGTTTACTAGCACGTGAACCTTGTTGTCGCAATGGATTCCAATTTGAAGGACCAATCAGCGTCTGATATTATCTTGAGGAGATGAGAAGCCTTGCATTGGAACGCAAAATTGACCAGTTCCGGAGAGGACTAGAAGGTCTTGCCCAAAATATATTAAAAGATGTGAAATCAATATGAAGAGACACATATAGGTTGTATACTTCAACAGCGTTCCAGATGTGTGCTGGTCATTGCTGAGTAAGTTCATGGATCTGTGCATTCTTATATGTGTGATCTCCCACTTTTGTTGGAAATACATTCTTCCTCTCGGGCCCATGAATTTTGCCAGACAATCCTTGTGGTACTGTTTATCTGGTGCATGAAGGTTGCTGGTAGCTCCTTGCACCCGTATCTTGACTCTCGACTGGAACATACCTCAAGAATGGAATATTTGATGGTCTTCTTGCCTGGCCCCCTTTCAGCAGTTCTGCAATGGACTGGTCTTTTTGAACACAGCCAATGTTTTGTCTGCCAATTATCTAGTTGAAAGTTTAAATACAGATTAATATTCTTAAAAAAACGTTATATGTACATTTTCCAATATTGTAAGTCATAAGATGTTTTCGTATTAAAATAATTGTGATTTTTTTATATTGCATTGTATTGATATAAAGGTATATAATTACTACAATAATGTATTGTTTTAATTTATTTCATGTAAACAAATACATTTCACTTTATTATAACATTTTCAAAGTTGTTTTCAAGTTTTGTTTATTGTATTTATTTATTATTTTTCCTTCCTTTACAAATAAGTTTGGTTAGGAGCGCTTCACATGTTTGTTTCTTATTTTTTAAATAAATCAGTTTGTATTAAAATATTGTTTTTAAAGTAAGTATTTTCAGTTTTAATTACTGAATAAATTATCCAAAGCCGTGTGTGTTACAGCCATTTGAAAAACAAATCTAACTAATTGACATTATTTTTAATTTAATTGTAAGATGTTGTTTATGTTTAAAATTATTTTAAAATATCAGTATGATAATCTTATGTCTTAATCTACACTAAAGATAAAACATTTCAAAATAAATTAAGTATATGCATGAATACGCTGTTAATAAAGACATCAGGAAAACTCTAAGAGAAATATGTCAAAATCGTTGCAATCTAGTACTTGTTCTTTACATATTGTAGTTGGACACGAATAAAACTGTGGAGGTTAAAATTAATTTCAAATGTATTTGAATCTACCCAAATGTTTGTATGCATACTTTCGCCAAGATGTTTTAGTTTATTGAACCATATGAATACATTTTTACTAACCTATGGATATCAATCAAACACATGTGTAACAAAATAACGATGTTGTAATAGAATAACTATTGTGTTTCTGAATTATCTTTCACTTTTTATGGCGTTTCTAAGACCATATTTATTGTATCAATTAAGGTGCCTGCGGATATTCATGTATTTCATTAAGAACTACATGATCCAGACCATATACTATCGTGTGTTCCATTATAATGAGTAACGTGAATTAAAATACAGATATACTATTGACAGATAAATTATCGTGTTAAATATATCGTGCAAGTTTTAGATCTTTACATAATTATTGGGTTCGTCAGCTATATGAAAGTTTTGAAGTCTGTTTATGTATAAAGTACGTATTTAGATTTGTGTTTTATGTCTTTATTAGTTTTCAGTTTGTATAGATTTGATCTGACTTATACGTATTTTAGTTCGAACCCTTTTACGAAACTGAGATAAGGTGTCACACATCTTAAAAGTTTTGTTTATGATTAACTCAAATGTATTTCTGTTCTTACTGAATAGGTTGGCATCTTAAATATATAACAAATCGTAAATTATGTTAATGTTATTAAAGTGTTTTGAAATAATTTATTTGTATGCCAATACTTATTTTGTTTTTGACCGGAATGTGTATAATTTAAGATATATTATACACCATAAAATGATTTATATAATTCATCTTATTTTTTTAAGTGCTCATAATCTATTCAACAATTAACTACACTGTTTTCCATTTTTAGTTAATATAAATATAAGAATACACATTAACTATCAAATTGAATCTAAAGTCAACGGTTCGTAACCCGCCAATGATAATTGTGAATCGCTAGATTCATTATTTAACCATTGGTGTATTTTGTGTTGTCTATAGGTTTCATTGTTTGAACCAAAATTTATAATTTACCGCAATAAAATTACTAAAATGTTATGACTTGTATATCCTATAATATTAATTGTCTATAATATTATGGTATAGCCTGAGAATAACTTTCAAAAGGTTTGATTGAAACTTTTTTTGGTTTTTTATTGTATGTATTTTAGGCATTGTATCTAACTCCTCGACATATTCAAGGGAGAACTATAACAATTATTTTTTTGTATAGTTGCTAGAAACATTGTTTGATATTGTAGGAATGTATTCTTCAATGAATAAGCTTGAATAAAATAAATCACTGCTTTATGTTTTTATTTAATTCATTTATTATATTTATTTTGGTTATTTAAATATTTTATATACTCTTGTGGTTTATGAGGTGATCATAAGAATGGACAAAATTGTGCAATGTAAAAAATAAGGATATTGAATGACAACAATTCCTATATTTGTACATGGACGAAAAATTACCAAAACAATAAGGGTTATTTTCAGAAATACTAATGTATTTTAAATTGTTTTCATCTTCTTACATCGATGATTTAATTGCTTTATTCAATAAGTTATGGAAATTAAGAACCCTATTTTCAAATGTTCTAAGAAATATAAAAATGATATTTAATATTTGAAAAAGTACCACAGCTCAGATTTTAATACAATTTCAGTATTATTAGAAAACTTAATACATGTGTGGTAGTGTACCAATCATGGGCACTTGCTAAGATGATATTATTGTAGAATTATCACATTTGATATGGGTAAAATGAATTTAAAATTTAGATATTTTATTTATGGTCTAGTATACTTTTTTCTTTATGATAGATAGTAATAACTACATTCAAATAGTATAGCATATAAAAAGTATACCAAATAGTAAATCTCAATTTTTTAATTAAATAAAATGTGTTTTGTCCTACATTGAAAAATAGTTTTTAACGTCAATCCCTTCAAAAAAAGGAAAGCTAGTTCTATGTTTTGGTTTCAATATAATCAATCCAAATAAAATATAATTGTTATACAAATTGAAAAATAAAACGCGAGCATTCTGCTCTTATGACAGCCTTGTATAACAATCTAAATCAAACACCAGCGTATAGTGGTTAACACAATTCATTGCGTTTTTTGCCGTAGAGTAACCTTGTTACTATTTATTTTAAACTTTTGATTTTATACTTTATGAAAACTTGAAACAATATTAAGAAAGGTGATTTCTTGCACTGGTTTATAGGTGGAGAAGAAATAAATGCCGAATGTTTAATCGAATTTAACGCTTTCAGGCTAATACCACTTGAAAAAAATCCGGAAGTAAGATCTATTCGAATATGCGAGGTCTTGAAGAGAATTTCAAGAAAAATCATAGTGTATACAATAAAGGACAATACACAGAGAGCAGGTGGGACCTCACAGACCTGCTCAGTTTTGGATTCAGGAACTGTAGCTGCCATATACGCTGCAAGAGATACATACAACGATGGGGAAACCATTCTAGCTGTAAGATGCCATTGAAAATATCCGCCATCAGTGCTCTTCATTCCATCAATAATTAAAAAAATACATACAGAAAACCTGCCAAGCTTATTATCAATGGATCCAATGGGGAACACATCTTGTCGGACGAAGTATGTACTCAAGGAGACCTCTGTACCATGGCCATTTATACGTTGAGAACGAAGAGACTAATATCGTAATTAAAAATTGACGAAAGTATTGGTCTCGATGATTCAAGACAACAAGCGTGGTATGCCTACAAGAACTACATTATTGGAAAATTAGTTAGATAAAAACTTGGTGGGACAAACTGAATGAAAATAGCCAACTATTGCTATTTTCTTAAGGTATCGAAAACAATACTCGCAGTGAGAAGCGAGCAAACAGTACTAAGAGCTATATATGTATTTAAGGATATGTTTATAAACGTCACCATGGAAAGCAAAATAACCTTAGGAGCTGTAATAAGAACTAAGGAAGTTGAAAGAAAATATGTAAAAAAAATAAAGAATGGTTAATATCCTTCAAGAACTGTCGTTCATCGCAAATGACGAGCCACAGGTTGCTTTTTCTGCCTTCTCAAAAGGTTTATGCCAACTTGGAGTTTCAATCAGCACACAAAGTTTAACGTTGCCAATATCTTTATACCTCTTGAAGCATCCATTAGAGAGGTGTTTACCTCTTCAATAATAGGACGTCATGCATCAAATATTGAAAGAACATTACTCTAGCTACCAGCAAGACTTGGTGGCCAGGGGATTGTTAATCCAATAACAGCATGTCAAGGTCAGTATGATGCGTCAAAACAAATAATTGAAGGTTTAACGGCACTTATATTCAAACAAGATGAAGTCTTAGAAAAACTGAACATTACACATATAAAAGAAACGAAACAACAGCTAAAAACCGACGTAATTTTATATTACAGCGATGCATTTAACTGACTACCGAGAAAATATTCATCTCCTGGCTATCCACAAGCAAAATTTCTGAGATTCTGTTTGCCTGCAATAAAATTGGTGTATACCTAAATTGCCGGTTCATTAGGCTTGTGGAGATAGAAGCGATTTTGATCACACACACACTTTCAACATGGAGGCTACATAATAATGCAACACAGTTCAGTGTGCTAAATAGAAGCCGAGCTGCTAAGAGAATTGACTCATGATGTAGGATAGAACCAGAACTTCTACCAAAACGAGATGCATTCAATCAAAGTACAAGCAACGCAGAAAAAACAGACAATATGTCTCAGTTTTGGGCCTGAGGATGCCCTACAATGTCCGCGTCTTTCACCCCCAATGCTCCTGGTTATATTAACAAAAATCTTCATCAAGTATACAAGGAGTAAGAAGGGGAAAAAGACATACAACGACCGTATTCTGAACTTCGAAAAAAGTACAATCACACCATTGGTAATTTCTACAGTTGGGGGCATGGGCAGAGAAGGTACCGTTTATCATAAGTGGCTAGCAAGATTAATAGCTGAGAAGAGAAATGAAGCCTACTCTCATGTCATCAATTTCATCATAATCAGAATAAGATTTGCCTTTTTAAAATGTATTCTGATTTCTGTAAGAGGAGTCAGTGGTAATTCAAACCTCACTGAGCCTGATACCAGAAGAAACAAATAATATCTTTATTTGAATGCCTGCATTAAATAGGAATGTTTTCATTGATCAATAGCGAGATTTTATTTCCCAGATTTTTGCTATTGTAATCCCAAGTTAATACATTGATTATGAAAGTATTATGTATCACTCTTGTTATAATTATCTTTGTTTTAAAAAATAATTGTTTTTCTCATTTATCACTTTCATGAAGTCGAGCTTGGCCTGTTATATTAAATTCGGTGTCACCTGAAACCTTCATCAGTAATTAGTTAATTGATTATTTTTATATGTAAGACTATTATCATTTTTACTACCTCTTAACCTTTTTCAAAATAATGCCATGCAAGTATCTTTGAGAGATGTTCATATTTGGGATTTTTTCAATTAACGTTAACTCGACTATTCTCCGCTTAATGAAGTCATTTGACCTTTATACCAATTTTGATGAATCTCAATCAATTTTGAGACCAGTGTTTGTGGATTGCAAAAACAACGAGTTACGATGAATAAATTATTTTGTTATAACGAATGTTGAATTTTTCTTTACCAGTGTTTTCATAAAAACTTTATTGGCATTTGAATGCCATTCTTTCATAAAAAAAATTGTAATTATGTATCATATAGTTTCCTAAAATTGTATACATACAC
>JARUHE010208774.1:0-13445 GCA_031471125.1 Archaeomysis grebnitzkii | reverse complement strand
AATGTCTAAAAATATATTATTTTTCAGATGTTCGGCAATGGTTGTGTCGCACAATTCATTCTGTCCAGCAAAACCGACCTCAAAAGCGGCTTTTTGAGTGTGAATCTCGGATGGGGGTTTGGGGTGATGATGGGGGTACTGGTCTCCGGGGGAGTGAGTGGGGGGCACATCAACCCGGCGGTTTCTCTCGCCATGGCGGTTTGGGGCAAGTTTCCCTGGGCCAAAGTCCCGATTTACATGGTGGCACAATATGCTGGCTGCTTCTTTGGATCGACTCTTGTTTATGCCGTTTATATGAGTGAGTTTGTTAAGTTTTATTTATGATTGAATAATTTTTTTATGATTTAGGTAATTTGTTTATTCCAATGAATTGCATTGTAAAAAAATAGATATAATATTCGGCAAATAGATTTACATTATGATTTATTTCAGCAAAAATATTTACATTATGATTTAATTCAGCAAAAGTATTTACATTATGATTTAATTTAGCAAAAATATTTACATTATTATTTAATTCAGCAAAACGATTTACATTCTGATTAATTTGATAACACTATTTGGCATGCCTGCAGCATAAACTAACTTGTAAAAACAATCCTTAATACCTATCTTAAGGCTGTACAAAAATGCTGATGAAGTATAAACCTCTACAATAAAATAACTTTTGAAAACAGATCTAATAAAGCCTAGATTACAATAAAATTTGCTAGTGTTCATTGCCCATCGCTATTAAGTGATTTTCAGAAAATAACATAAATGGTTCAGGTAAATATTAAGGAACTGAAAATGAAGGTACAACAAAACATGTTGGAATAAAAGCGGCACCGAGCATAGTTCACAATAACTCCATCATACATTATGCTAAAGAATTACCAACAGGAATAAAACCAGATAATATCATATGGGACAGAGAAGATAATTCTTAAATGTGTAGCCGTTTTAGTTGCAACAGAGCATAACGGCATTTTAATTTTGTCATAACGTTATTAAAATGTTGTTCTAAAATTGTTTAACTTTTATACAACGTTGTATTTTACAAAACCTTTGTCATTGGAATTAGTATTGAAGCCAACAATGTATGAACATCTGATAACGTTGCTTAAACGTTATAACAACTTTCCGTACACATTTTATTCTAAACAACTTCAATACAACGTTATATGAACGATTTTAAAACACGTTGCTTCAACCAACCAAAATGTTCATACAACGTTTTATTGAAGTTTGTTAGAGTAAAAAGTTGTTATAACGCTTAAGCAATTTTGTCATATGTTCATACAACGTTGGCTTCAATACTAATTCCAAAGACAAAGGTTTTTCAAAATGCAACCTTTTAATACCATTTATATTGGGTTTGTTGCTTAACAAACCCCAGTTTAACTCTCAAACAATGGTTGAAACAACGTTGGTTGCCCACTGGGAGCTATAAAAAAAATTATATAGTAAGACCTTGAAATTATTTGTGAATAACTTGATTACAATGGGTAGGAAAAGCTGGGCTTGTAGCAATTGCCGATCGCACAAGTTCTCATGAACGAATGACCATTCTGACATTCTGAACAAAGTTTTTCAATACAGAACTATCAACAATTAAAGTGCAACCAGTTCATTTTAATTGGTAATTAAATTATTAATCATAGCAGATAAAAAAATAACTAAAATATTTGTTAAGATTGGAAGTTTCCAATCTTAATTACTATACGGCGTTAGCAAGTTGAACAAACTATACAAATATAAAACGTTCTGTATAATGATTGATCTGGAGATACTACATAGTATTCATTCACAACATGGTCTTCACTATATGCATCTCGAATGTTTAATGATGTTAGTTGATTAGAATTGACAGATCATAAGCTAGTTTTATATTTAATGTCTTACCCAACCAGATGCCCTGAACGCGTTCGACCCTTCAAAGACGATGGCTACCGCCGGAGTGTTTGCCACCTATCCAGGATCCATCAACAACCAGACTGGAGACCTCATTTCTGAGTTCCTCTCTTCCGGAAATGGGATTAGTGACCAGGTGAGGTTCTGGTTTTAAAAATATTTTTGCTTTTGTAAAATTTATTATCTGATTGTAAAATATCAAAATTATAAACTGCTGAAATGTTTATACATGATAGTTTAATAGTATCTAACTTCAACATTATATTTAAGTTGTTAATATTTTTAAGCTATTGCATCAACGTTTGTTAAGCTGAACTTTAATCGTTAGGTTTGAAACTTTTGAAAATAAAAAAAAAGGTTGCCTTAATAATTACAATGACATTAAATTTTATCTTTAGTACCTAGATTATTTAAAATTACTCTAAATACATTAGATTTAAAAGATGTATTAATTTTGATAAAAATGCATTGTCGTGGAAAATAAACACATCAGCAAAATTATATGTTTGTGTGCATTTTATAGACTTGGAGAACGCGCCATTTGTCGACTGCATGTCCTTAGAGTACACATCACTTGATGTGGGTAGTAATATTAAGGCTGGTATGTGAAGCGATGCTGAGATTGATTACGTTCTATTTCACCGGCTATATAAAATGTTCAAACATATTAACCAACTTTCCCATCTTGCAGATTGTAGGGACGATGCTGCTGCTGATCTGCGTGTGTGCCATCACCGACCCCAAGAACATGCAGGTCCCCAAGGGTCTGGTTCCCCTCTTCGTCGGCTTCATCGTCGCCAACATCGGCATCTCCTTCGGCCTCAATTGTGGATACGCCATCAACCCCGCCAGAGATCTCGCGCCCAGGATATTCACGTCGCTAGCAGGCTGGGGAGGACAGCCATTCAGGTGGGGGAAAAGTTTCAATATGATTCAATAATTATTAAAAAAAATTAATAATAATACAATATTTTTAATAATAGTAAAACGTTTTTAATAATAATGAAATACTTTTAACAATGCAAATATGTTTTTAATAATAATAAAACATTTTTTTTGTAGCCTTAGTAAAGTCTAAGATATATCCTATATTACGTGCTTCACAATTAACACAAGTTGATTTAAATATACGTTCTTGCTCAACTGTTCATCTTTTGGAAAAACATCTCGAAAACATGTTGTTCATAATTTCAAAAGATTTGTAGTGTGAAGTTGAAATGTTTAACGCGCGACATTAAACCATTTGTAAATTAACACATAAATGTAAGACTTGCTTGTTCACAACTGTTGCCAAGGATCTTATAACACCTAACCGTGGTCAAAAGAATGTTCTAAAATCCAAACATGACAGAATCTGTCATATTTTGTAAGAATGACGTCACAGTCTTACAAAATCAGTCAATTTTTTCCATATTAAGTGTTCGAAATCTTGTTTTTTCTTGGTTATGCCATAGATTACAGACGTACAGATGCTCAATGTGTTGGACCTCAAGTTGCCACACACCGCCACAAAAATGGTGTCAGATACTTCAATATAAAGTATTTATCTATGTGATTTCAATGTAATTTTTCAATCTGTTTGGGAAGAATTTTTCCCTTATTAAATCATTTAATACTTATATTTTAAATGTTACTTTTTGTATAAAACATATATATATAATTTATAAACGTTTGATTTACAATATTGAATATATTTCATTACAAAATATTGTCTTGTTATTGATTTATAGGCTTACAAAAACAGATGGTTTACATTGGCTTCTACGGGAAACATCTTGAAAGACTGCTTATTTGGGTCCAAGCTTATAACGTTGAGTGGTGCATCTGTATGTGTTTAATCTATGGTATAGCCATAGTTCTATATGAATATACCAACCACAGCATTGTGACACTTCCCGTTATTCTTATCTTATACTTTTCAAAATATAAATTATTTACAAACACCCTATACAAAAGTGAGATAAAATCACCAAGAAAATTATTTTCCTTGGTCCATATTTTAATCTCATAGTCAAGATTGGTCATTCTTGCATCGTAAAACTTAATTAAAGCTATACGAAGAAATTCAACATGAGTTAAGTGTAATAAATATCACTTTTGTTTAAAAAAACATCTTCAATTCTATGTTTTTGTCAACGCTTAACATTAATTTACAAAGAAAATTAAACTCATAATATCATTTATATTGAACTTTAGACATAAATGTTTTTTAGATCAATTATTTTTCGTTATCATACAAAAGTAACTAAAATATCTCTGATTATAGATAAATAATTTATTAAAATAGTTCTTGAAAATGTTGACAATAATAATAATATTTCTCACAAATAAAATTATTATCAAGATAGAGTCTTTAATTTTTTATGAATACAAAAATTGTTTTGTAAGGTTTCCAAAAAGTGACAAAAAAATATTTGCAGTGCCACAACGCTGGACGGAGTTGAGTGGTGGTGGGTGCCCATCGTGGCACCTCACATTGGTGCCATTTTGGGTGTTGGTATCTACATGTTCTTCGTTGAACTGCACCACCCAAACACCGAAGAGAGGATCGTGCAGCACAGGGAACAGATCACTAGTGAGTAATCATGTTTATTAGTTTTGTTGATAGTGACATTAAAAAATATGGTAATATTAATAAATAAGAATAATTATGGTAATAAGGATAATGATGGTAATAAGAATAAATATGATAACGAAAATAAAAATGGTTATATAAATAAATATGGTAAGAACAGTAATGATAGTAATGATGTTGAAAATAGCAATAAAATAAGCAACAACGATTATTGTAATAATAATAATAATAACAACAATAATTTTGAACAATAATATGAACTATGAATAGTTTAAATAATAATAATGATATAAATGATAAAAATAGTTTTTTTAAATATGTACAGTGGAAGGCTTTGAAAGCTTGTGATTTTCGTTTAAGGGAATACATGTAGCAAGAATCGTCGAACGATAAAGAGAGAGGACGCCCAATGTAAATGATGTTTGCTTCTTGTTATAACTTACTTTTTCAAAATTTGAAAATATTTTTGGAGTGTTCAACTGATTATGAACAATTTTCTTTCCAAAAACTCTTAATGACAAATTTTATTATCTTGTTTTTTTATGAAATCATTTTCTCGTTTTGTAACTCTTCATGATAGTCAGTTTTATTTCCTTTTTTGTTATTAAAATGTTATCAAAATGTTGTGTCATTTAATCAACTTATGTTCAAGAGATACAATATTTGTGTCATCAAAATCATTACAATCCGATCCATATTCAGTCAAAAGGGTTTATGAGACGTTGTCCAATCCAAAAAAATTACAATTATTTTCTAAAAATCCGGGTATTTGCTTTGATAACAGTCACAAGCTTTAAAAGTTTCCCACTGTATTATTCACTTTCCATAGAATAAATAATTCTTTTTATTATCACACTGATTAAAAAAGAGCACTCAATTGGTGTACCTCTAAACACTTCCAATAAGTAAACATTTTTTCTGTTCCTTTTTCTCTGAGATAGTAAAAGTTATAATTTTTGAAGAAATATTACATAAGAACTACAGCAATTGTTTATCCAAAATTAAAATTTGACAGTTAAAAATTAATTTACAGTATTTGTATTTTGTTTATTTTTTGAAATATTTTGAATTGTAACAAAATAATTTTTTATGAATGTTAAATTACAAAAATTGAAAAGTTTTAAATTTTAAAAAAAATTGAATAATCTCTCAACTTTTCCACAGATTATCCTCCTTCCTCTAAAATTTATCCTGATCAATATATTTATAATAAAGGTTTGTCCAACAAATAAGCAATAGAAAGATTATAGATACTATAGATGTTATATAATTATTATAAACAAGCTATAGACAAACTATAGAAAAACTATAGAAAATATATAAAGTCTATGCACACTATAGAAGCTTTATAGTTACTATATAAAAATTATAGAAAATATAGAAACAATATAGACTATATAAGCTTTATAATTACTATATATATAGACAAGCTATATAATAAACTATATAAAGACTATAGACACTATATAGAAGCTATGAAATAACTATAAACAAGCCTTAGAAGATTAAGAAATTGCATTCTATAGCTTAAATTTATCTATTAATTTGAAATACTTTTTAATATGTTTTCAATTTATAAGAAATGTTCAACATAATAAAAAATTAAACAACAGTTTAAAATATAATTAGAAAGTTAAATTTAAAATTGAAATATAAGATTATCAATTCCATTAAAAAGTATTTCAAACTTGTAAAAGCTTTTATTTTTAGAGTATTAAAAAAATCTTATTGGTACAAGACAATCAAGGAATAACGTAAAAAGGTTACTCCGAAAATAACATACGATTATATAATTAAAAAAATATGTTTTAATTATTCAACAGCTATCACCTTTGCTTCCGATTGATTAATTAATTACTGTCATTAGAGCTAGAAAAAATTAAAGTTAGCATTGAAAACAATCCTTAATAAATCTTACTGTTTCCACAGAACAACTAAGCAACGCCAATCAATGCTAATTATGATAATTATTCAGTCAATCACAACGAACTGACAGTGGTGACGCCACGAACATGTAACTGCTTTGAATATGTTGGTTGGTTGGTGTGTCTGTTTAAAAAAAACACCCACCAACATATTCGAAGCAGTCACATGAAGAAATTTATCATAATTAGCATTGATTGACATTTTTTAGTTGTTCTGAGCTATTTTATCATAAGAAGTTGAAAAACTTATTTATGGTTGTGAATTTTATTTTGACAACAATTTTTTGAATGTAATTTGTATTTCTCGTTTGAAAGGGAAAGTTTTTTTTTAAGAAATTGATTTGCCAATTGCTGTGAAAAAAATTTGTTATTCAGTGATACATCTGGAGAAGATTAGAAATAAGCAAAATTTGTCCCACAGATCAGTGAATTTCGGCTGTGTCAGCAAAAATTGTTGTTGTTGTTGTTGCCGACCCCGCTCCATCCTCGACATAGAGGATGGAGCCCAAAAATTGTTTTTCTCCTCTTTCACATTCATTCATGTTTGAAGCAATTATAACAAATGGTAACTCGACTAATAATCTAATATTTTTTCTAGACAAAAAAATACTAGAAAATACTAATTAAGTTACCAGTGGTATAACCTTTAAGATTAAGTTCTGAAAACAATGACATCACATTAACAAAGAGGATGCTTTATTAATTAGAAATTACAATTCTAGAATCGTACAATATTTTTTGAACAACCTTATATTTAATAGCTTAGTTGATCTAATAACAGATTTTAACAAATAGACAACCACTGCTTTCTTCGCTGGACATTATAAAAACTATCTTTGACACCTCAACTCAACTTCTTGCTGCATTGAAATAGTTTTATAGAAATAATCTCACAATGCTATTATATCACTAAAAATACATGACTAACTTTTTATGTCTAAGATAGTCAAATTTATATTATCAAATTGACTAACCTTTGTTAAAAGTCGTCATTTTTTGTTGATTCAATCAACTTTCTTATGATTCAATCTAAAATGTATTACATTCGTATAATGTGATACGATTTGGATTGAATCACAAGATAGTGTGCACTGTTAACATAGGTTATGCAATTTGATGATGTTAATTTTGGCTGTCCCAGACATAAGCAGTTAGTCACGTGTTTCGAGTGTAGTTTATCATTGTAGTGGAGTTAGAGTTAAGATGAAATGTCTTATAAAGCTTGTTTTTCTAGAATTTTTTTTTTATTTAGCTTTCCAAGTCATAAAAATAATTTTGTTTTCAGAAGCGAAAATAAGAGTTTTACCCTGCGATGACCTACCGAGAATTGGTAAAAACTTTGAAGTTCCGTGTTTGGCATGACTAACAAACATTAACTCATTAATCTAATCATAAGATAAGTTTCCAAGAAGATATAATAATTGGTTGAATCTGATTAAAATTTGTTAATGACGTTACAGTTCTCTCAATCAATTAATGTACAGTGTATACACTAATGATTGGTTGAAACGGTTATGACATCATCAGTTTTAAACAGATTAAACTGATTGGTATTCTGGAACGGAACTATATTGTAATAACTGAAGTTACTTATCTTTTGTTGGGATATGATTGTCTAGTGGTTCCAAATAATTTTATAACTCTCTCAATCTGCCTGAATTCTTAAATACATTTTATTTCAATATACAAAAATGGCAACAATGCATGGCATCCATCAGGTCAAAATTGCATGACACAAAAAGGGCAACTGTTAATGGCATCCATAAAGTCAAAATTGCATGACACATGTTCAAATAATCTTATGCTTTAATTTTCTCAAAACATGTTAAATATTTCGTCAATTTCTGTCATCGACATCTATCAAATTTGGGTTCCGTAGATCAACTTGACTTAACTTTGTCAGAAACGTTAGATTTTTAATATGACAAGCTATCTCATATGAAGACTGGGATCTTAGACCCAGGATAATCCCAAGATTACCATTGGTGAAATATTAAAGTGAACAGAATTTAGAAGTTTGCGGACATAAATGTGAATAGAATAGATCAATGGAATTTTTGTCCATTGTGCAATCCCCATCTTTAAAACTTCTAAATTACATATCCACGTTAATTGTGAATAAACTTTGTAAATAACAAATCCGGAAAATTGGATTAACAGTAACAGCTTGGGCATGAAATGTATTTGTCGCTGAAGGTAAAAATAGCGTCTATGAAGCTGTGCTTGGACCACATTTTTAAGGATAGGGGTTGCACAGTGGATAAAGTTCCATTGATCACGTAGCTTCAAGGGCGAGCTCTGGTCACCTGAGGGCAACAGTTCAATATATTTATTCACATTTCTGCCCGCAAACTTCTAAATTATATGTTCACGTTAATTGTGAATAACCTTCGTGCATATATAGAGTTGTTAGGTAACTCAAGGCTAATCATTTGTGCAGTCACAGAATTAGAGAAACAAGCGTAAACAAGAAACTATTTGTACATTTGGAGATGAAGTGCGAGCCTCGATAGATATTTTATCTGTGTTTTCTAAAATCTTATAGTTTATATAAAACATTTTATATTTTTGTAATGTTTTTGAAATAACTAAACAAAATCTCGATTTATTAAGATATTTCTTCAAATATATGATTCTATAGGACTTAAAAATGTTTTTATTTATTTTCTGGATTTATGAAGAATTTCTCATGTATTGTTGTTGAAGATTTGTTGTAGGTAGATTTGAGTTAATACAATTTTAATATTTATTGAACAATATTGTTAATACTGTATTATTTGAGTTTGACCTACTTATCAAATTATTATTTTTTAATTTATTAATTTTAATTGTTTTATCAAAAGGTAATTTTGAACATGGAAAGTTAGCATTTATTGAACACCACGCGGTAAGTTGTTCATATCCGTAATGAAAAAGTTTTTTTGAAGATGTTTGGGACTTTTTGTTGCATGGTTTGTTTAGATTTTACTGAAAATATATTTGTATTTTTTAAATATTTCTAAAAACAGATTGGGTGTTTTTTTTGTTTTAACACAGAAATTAAGGTTGATTTATTGTGTTTTATTTTGATTTAATTTTGGTTTAATGTATATAATGTTGATTTAGTTTTGATTTAATGTTTATTCATTCTATTTTGTTTTGATTTAACTTTTATTTAATGTTTATTCATTCTATTTTGTTTTGATTTAACTTTTATTTAATGTTGATTCATTCTATTTTGTTTTGATTTAACTTTTATTTAATGTTGATTCATTCTATTTTGGTTTGATTTAATTTTTATTTAATGTTGATGCAATGTATTTTATTTGAGTTATCACAGAATTAATAAATTTATGAGATTAAAATATAGGAATGTTGGATTCCTCTTAAATATGAATTTCAAATTGAAAACTTCATAGCTATAAACAAAGTATTAAGAAGTTGAAATATAAAACTTCAATTGTTTTTTACTTATTTTTGTTTCTGTTAAAAACAAGATTTTTTGCATTGGGTTGTCATATTAAAGAGTTTTTTGAGAAATGACCGCAAGTCTGACAGACTTATGTCGATTATTAAAAATATTTGCCCTTATTTTTCAAGAAAAGTTTATTTTACATTTGTTGCATGAGTTTTAGTGTTTTTACATTGTCATGAAATTGGATGTTTTTTCCTTTTTTTTGTTATTATTTTTGCATTGTTGTGTTATAATAAATGATAGGTTTGAAATATTTCTAAGCTGTGACATATTTGTTAAGAAATAATGTTTTCATTCTTCCAATTGTTCATATTTCTAAGTTTTATTTATTATCCAAACAAACTTTAGGTTTTTCATTTTTTGTTAGTTATACTATTATATACTTTAACAAGTTTTATATTCATATACTGTATATGTTTTTGTATACTAGTTAATTTCATTCCTTTAATCTCTACGTAATTATGATTTATATCATATATTTTTTCTTTGTTTTTACAAGTCAAGTTATAATATAAAAAAGTTTTGTTTATAAAAAATATTATCACAAATAGTATGATTTGTGCTATTTTGAAATATTTGTTATCACAATAACATTATAATAATTTTTTCAATGTTTGTTATAAAAAGTTTTATATTTTGTTACATTTTAATGGAAATATTTGTCGATGGTATTGATATGTTTTTATTTTCACAGAGACAGAGAAATACTAGCTACTCAGAAGAAACAGAACATTTAACGGAAACTGAGCTGTCTAATTTAGGCCCGCAGGAACTTGTGTCAACTCTAAACAAAAATTGTTAAATATTGTAATCATAATAATTATTATTATTATAAGTTGTTATTATATATAATTATGATTGCAATATTTACTGCACTTAAAATACTTTATTAACTTTTTATGTCTAGGATACTCAAAACTTACAAAAGGTTAGTCAAGTGTTTTCAGTGTAGTTAATATTGCAATTATATTTATAATAACAAGTTATAATTATAATATTAAATAATTCATAAAACTATGATTGTAATAATCATTATTTTAAAAGTTATAATTGTAGTAATTGTCATTATCGTAATTGTAATAATCATTATTTTAAAAGTTATAATTATAATAATCGTAATTATAATTGTAAAAATTATTACATCAAGTGTTTATTGAAAAAGCTTGATCTTCAATGTTAATTATTTTAATGTGAAATAGTTACAATGAATCTTCGTTCAAAACCCATTATTCAAAAAGTTATTATTCATGGAATAGCTTTAGTTTTTACTATTGGTAACTACATTTATCGATTATTTAAAATATATTTTTAAAACTAAAGTGAATTTTTTTTAAGACCATTCTTATATTATATGGATAATGTCTATTGGTAAAAATAAACAAACAACAATTTTTTGAAAAAGATTCAGCTCTAACAGTTATAACTAATCTTGAACTAAATTATACATTGGGAAAACTGTTATTTTGTAAACAAAAAATGTAAATATTACACATTGGCTATTTTTATAAAAATTGTACAATTTTTGAACTAAAATTAAATAAGAGTGTATTCAATGTATTATAATTTATGTTGAGAAATGGTGGCAAAAAATCTAGTTAAACAAATATTATATTGTGTATCATTAAAAAAAATTGTAGTTTTTGTTGACAATAAATAATTTTATGTTTCACTTCGTCATCCAGAGATTATTGTTTATGAAGATAATTAATTTTCAAAACAAATGTAAATTAAAAACCAAAATTAAGGAAAAAATTATGTTTATGAAATATTGACGAACTTTGTCTGAACAGTTTTAAGATTTTAATTTGAAAACTTAATAACAAATAATATATCTAAATAAAGATATAAAAAATAAATAAACAATGAATTCCAAAAATTACTTTTTATAATTAATATATTAATCAAAATATTTTTGGTTATATTGATGATATACTTTAAACAAATTTATTTAATTCGATGAGTTAATGTCAATAAATATTTTGATATGTTTAAAAATAATATAATTTTTATATTAAACAATTATGAATTAAAATAAATTGAAGAGTTTTTCACAAAAAATAATAGTAATTTATTTTAAAACTATGTTGATAGTGACGAAAAAATATATTAATTTTACTATATTTATGTATTAATATAGTTAATTGCATTAATTTAAATGTCTTGAATTTTTAAAAGTTTTTTCTTTTAGAATAAATTTATAAATAAAATAAAAAACAAAAACATTAAATTTTGAAAACATTTAAACTGTTTTGGTCTTCCAATTTATTATAAAAAATACAAATAATATTTATAAGCTACTGATGACACTGAAATATTCTTTATTCATTTTTATTATTTTAACTTTGATATTTTTAATCAAAGAGTTGTCTTTTATGTAAAAAAGTTGACACGTTTTTTATAATTATTTACTTTGCTCAATAATTTAATGATTTTTCATTAACATAAAATATATTTAGGTATGATATCAATGACCTTAACTATTTTTTGAATAACTTAGAAACTTATAAAAAAAATTGCCTCTTCTATAAATTTTTAAAAATCAATTTGTTTTTTTCAATTTATTATTTGATTTTTTTTATTTAAAGACTTAAAATTCTTCTAAATATAATTAAAAATATATATATATATTTTATTGTTTGGGTTAAGAAACATACTTGATACCTGAATTATAGTATTCTATATAAGAATTTCAAACATTTAAATGAAATACATTATATGTATTTTTGAAAATATCTGTCAATTAATTATAATGAATTAGTTAGTATAATAATAATATAAAAATGAAAATTGGTTTTTAATTCTAAATTTTAAACATAGTTTGTGATATGGTTTTAGCTGCCAAACAGAATATATTTTTGGCTCGTTTACTAGATTTCTTCTTTTCCACTCCACACGCATGTCCCCTTCAACTCTAACCGCAACAAAAAATAAAAAAAATCATGGTTTATCTTGTGGACAAAAATTATAGTAATTATGTGATCAGATTCAAGTCTATTTATATTTTAGAATAATGAATATACTTTATTGAAATGTTTTATTTGTGATTAAAATAAAGGGGAGGGAGAGTATGCAGGAGAGGGGATGAAATACACTCTCTCTTGTAAAATAATATTTGTGTTTTATACATTATGAAATGTATGAAACATTTCAATCCTGTCATATACATAAATAACTATCTATGCTGAGGAAGATTTAGTGAAAATATTATATATCTCTGATGGTGTAGTAGCCTGCATGTTACTCCGGCAAGGCATTGGTCTGAGTTCGATTCTCGGTAGGAGATTGTAATTTTCCATACGATTTGACGTATGCATAATGCTAATGTATCTTTACTATCGAATTGTTCTTTATTCTTTGTATTTAAGAAGCGTGTCATTGATCACGTAGATTATTCACAATTACCGTGAACATGTAATTTAGAGGTTTGCGGGCAGAAATGTGAATAAATATATTCGATTGTTGCTCACACGTGATCAGAGCTCGCTCTTCAAGCTACGTGATCAATGGATAAGACTCCATTGATCACGTAGCTTGAAGAGCGAGCTCTCATCACGTGAGGGCAACAATTTTATATACTTATTCACATTTCTGCCTGCAA